>CAJPEX010002639.1:0-36950 GCA_905338405.1 Notodromas monacha
AGTTGTCAAATCTTCTCACAAAGGAAAAGGAAGCAATTATCTATGCTTCCATGATTTCCGTTTCTAGGCTTTCTAAATGGTTTCTTCTGAAACTTCCAAAAAGGGTATTCTGTAAGTTAATGTATTTATAAGATAACACCCTGGATATACTGAACTATTTGTCACTTATTCTCATCATGCTTTAGCGTCAAAACATGTATTCAATTTTCCCCTGTCCGATGAAGTTTTCTCTTTTGAAATGTTGGCAGTTTTTCGCTTGCATGATCATAATTTATATTCCAAACTATTTTGCTCTCGTAAATTTTTTTTTCATTTTTTCCGAAAAACAGCGCGGCATGTGAATGATGGCAATTTGGTTCGTCGACTCGATTCTAAAGAAGGCAGGTCAGGTCATGTTGCAAAGGAGCGTGTCTGAAAGCCGGTGATCTTGTTTCGTCAGATATGACAGAAGTGACGTTGCATGTCGATGATCTTGGACAATGAGCCTGCGAAATCCGACACCAGATCCAGTGTTTAAATATACATGAGCGAACGCTGCGATGCTTCTTCTTCTCCGGGATTTAGGAAGATGAATTACCGTGACTTGCCGGTCACCTCAACTGTTCATTTATTCATTTTCTTAAATTTTTCGAACGTAAAAAAATTAGCTGCTCATGGCAGACAAAACCGGAACTAGCAATTGAGAAGCCTCGGAAGAAATGGTTGAATTCAACCCATTCTTTTCGAACTTGCTGCGGAATATGCCATATTTATTTGCAAATTGATGCGCAAGGCGTCACCTAATTCCGTGCAGAAATTAAATTAAAGGAAGGAAATCCTTACATGTTTCCTCTGAGTTTGGCTATTAATCCCGGATTGGTTGTCATTGAGTGATCTGATTCACCACAAACTTTAGTGATGAATGAAAATCTTCTGTTGAAGGTACAGGGTTGAAAAAAAAACTTTTGAATCATCCAATTTTGAGTCGAGGTCATGTCAAAAACGTCTGAGATGCTGATTTCTCCGATTCAATTCACAATGAAGATTATTATTCCATATCCATGACAATTTCTTCACGTTTAACCACCTTTGTGCCATTTTCACTGTTGATCGATGGCTATTCTGATTTCAATCGGGTTTCAGATTTCGCTGATTGATGTCAGCATATCAATCTTTGTGAAGCATGGTTCGAGGAAATTTGTGGTGCGTTTCGATGAGGGAAATTTTCACAGACAATGAAAATATTTGTTTCACCGAATCTATAAAATGAAGTCGACATTGGATCCTTTCATTAAAATTTGCTGATTCAGTACTCACTGTGAAGGGCATTTTTTGAAGCTTCTATCGCGACCTATTCTCTGAAAATAAAAGCTAACTCTAGTGAATTTTTTTATGCGTAAAAGAAATCGATCACCATCAGTTGAATTGGATCATCAATATTCTCAATGCCGATCGCTGACATGAAAAATTTTTCTTTGTTTCGAAAACGTGGTCATCAATAGGAGGTGTTGACTTCAAACTATTTTTCTTTAACTGGATTCCCTTTCTTGTGTCATTCAAGTAATGAAAAATATGGTAGAAATTTCTGAAAACTTCATTCAAATCACACTTTCTCGAAGTTAAAATCATGAAACGATGGCGAAAATCGAATGCTTTCGCTTCTGGCGTCAAAATAGTTCTTCCTTTGCCGCTTGGGAAATACTGTACAAAGAAAGAGTTCATTATATAAAAAGCAAAATAATCCAAACGAAGAGGAAAACGAGTGCTGAGTCATTCTAGGTCATTCGGGCCACAAAGGAAAGACGGGAAAAAGTAAGTACAGTATTGAAACACACCAAAAAAAAAAAAAAAGAGAGACTGGCAACATCAGCGGAAATCGTTCTTTGGATGATCACCACGTTCATGGCTTCTTTGTACTATGCCCCAGAATTCCTCTGTGTTCAACTCAGAGGATCTCTGGGGTAAATTGGCCGACGAATGTGTCAGTTCATATCATCCCATGAATGCGAAGTGGGGGGAAATTTAACACTTGGGTCATTTTCGAAAACTAGTCATCCTTAATTGTTTTTTGCTCGCCTCCTTTTATGAAAAATTTGCGCGAGGGCTGTGTCATAAATAGTGTGAATCTTATGCTGCTCTTTCTGGATTCTTGATGTTTGTGCTGCAAAAAAACACAATAAAGGTTTTTTCACCCCTCTCAACTTTTATTTTGATTAAAAAGCAATATTCACCTGAGCTCTCTGCGTTTTATATCTGTGTTGGGTTTGGATGGGTGCACAGATTTGCTTTTAATTACTTGTGCTGTGCGTTTAAAGTAGCCATTGGGAATTGACATTTATTTGCCATCAAATTACATAATAAATCATTCTGAAAAATCCAGGGACATAAAGTATTCACTCAAGTACCAAGCGAACCTTTTTTTTTCTCAAAAGTGAGAGGGAAACTACGGGGTGCGTATCAAAGGCAAGTATGACTTTGTATAAGTTTTATAAAAAAAGGAGTCCTTAATATTTGAGTTTAAAATGGAGAATTGTGGCCATTTTTGTCATAAAAATCGCTGTTATGGAAAGAATTGAACATTCGCTTAATTCAAGATGAAATCATGTCTAAATCGAAATTAGGGTGTAATAATTTTTGAAAACTTTCAGTTTTAGATTCACCAAAAATGGGGTGCAGGTCTTATTCAGGGATATAATTTTTTTAATGGACTGAAAACCCCTGGTGCGTGTCTATTACTTTAGGGCACATGGTACTAAAATAAATATGGTATAGTGGGGGTATAATTCAATTCCATCTATTCCCAACAGGTTGCACAGATATGGCTTATTTATTCAAGAGAAATTCAGACATTCAGAGCATCGAAGCAGTTATTCGATTTTCCTATTATGATTATTGAGTTCAAGCCACATACATACGATTCCATTAGATTAAAATCATCGTAGGCTACAAGAACGGATTTATCTGTCAGTTGATTAACAAGACATGTTTGGTGATAATTCCGTGATCATTTCACATCGGGGATAAACCAAGGTTGCAGACGTAATCAAATAAAGCGAGACCATCATGCTCAACCATTAAAAAACTTGACCCTGAAATAAGTCACTGGAGGGTGTAATGCTGCACGTCAACGAGGTTAGAATTAACAAGCAGTTCATAAAAACCATACTCACTAATTCGAAATGAAGAAAGTGGGGTCCCAATTACCAGAACTTACTCGGACACGTGTTGGGCATAAAAAACAATGAGTCGAGATCAACGGCCCATGGTAAGTGAATTAATACGTCGACTAATTTTTCGGGGCTAATTATCCTCCTTTGCTCTTGATAAAAAACTGTCCTCGAAATTTTTGAGAGAAAAAAAAAACTGGATGTGACGAGTGGCATTTTATAATATTCTATCCAACAAGTAGAATATTCATAATACTTACTCGATTAAAGGCCATAATTTCCAGAAAACAGCTCTACATTTAAGCCGCACTGACTCGGGATAACGCATCCCATTTTTCATTATAAAGATGAGTTGAAGATAAGTTTCCGAAGTTTGAAGCATTGAAAACTCGAGTATTCTCAGTCGTCAAAATACTGAGAGTTATTCCGAATGAAACTCATTTTTCTGAATGTATCGAAAAACGAGTCATCGAAGAAATATAATTTCTGATGTAAAGACCGCATTTTTTAAACCTTCAAAATGACCCCTTTATCGCAATCTACAGCTCTTTTCCGCATGAAATATGACTCGCCAAAATTTGAGTCGCGTTAAAACAGCATTCGAAAAATTAAACAGTATCGTTTTCAAGAAATTCAAGGGACGTCACGACGAATTTTAAAGACTTTTATAGTCTCAAAAATTCATCTTGACGTCTCCTATTCCAAGAAAGGTCGTTAATTGAACCATTCGGTAATTTAGTGGTGCGTATAGGTAATAAATTCGATGAACACCATGCAATAATTATGCAATATCATAATAACTAAAATTATTTCACGGAAGAGAGGTATTGAGATTTCCGGTGTAGTTGAGGAAGTTCCCCCTCGAAAAAGTACTTCTCTTGCCAACCAATAGATGGATGAGTACCGTACACGTGAAACCTACATAAGCTTCAAAAATAATATGAAGTCAGCGTTACTTTTTTATTTTAATTTAAAAAACATGATTTGACCTCTCGCGAAAGCAACTGCGACTAGAATTACCGGTGGGGGACAAAATAGAAATGCAACTCTTTCGTTGATTCCCTTGGGCTCGTAGCACCTCGTTCTACTGAAATTAGATGAATTCAAGTCGTTCACGATCCGTAGAAATCCCTTCTATTGACAAGACGTAATTTCGTTAGTAAACGTAGAACCTACAAGCAGAGTAACGAGCGACGTGAACTTCGTGAAGCGCATTCCCCTAGTCTTTGTCGCCCTGAGTTTTAAACGCTTCCTTCTCGGCTTTGAAAACAAGAAAAAAGGCGAAGAAATGTGTCTTAAAGAGAAGTTTAGGGAAAAAAACGAGGTTATTTCAGGTTCCGGACACTTCATTCAGCGATGAGAGAAAGAAAGACGGAAGAAAAATCGCTCGCCTTGTCCGTCAGGCCTTTTTCGCCCGGGGGACACCGAGAGTGATTTATCCTCGCGCACTGCAAAACCAATAACGCGACACACGCTGGAACTTTTCCCTGGAAAATAAATGAAGAGTCTTTTTCAATCATTTTTCGAACCATAAATTAGATCCCTTGAAAACTGTCTGTTCTCGAGCAAATTTCAATTATATGAACCTAGTTTCCTTCCGAGCGTGGAAATTCTCCGAGAGAGTTCGAAGAACTATTATTCCTCAGAGGAAAAGGAGTCATTTTCGAAATTGATTAACTTTAAAATTTGAACCCGGAAAGCAAATGGCGCAAAATGTGACAAACCCTGGAATTTTCCCCTAGAAAATAAATGACTGGTCTTTTCCAATACTTTTCTGAACCATAAATTAGATCCTTGAAAATTGTCCACTCTCAAGAAAAATTTCATGTACTGTAATTCCTTCCGTATGACGAAGTTTTCCAAAGAAAAAATATTTCGGAATTCGAGTAGATTTCATTCATAAAAGTTCGGTCGATTCTTGCATATTAATGGTCATAAATTTCAGTCTTACAAAACTAATGACGCAAGGAACATTTCTCTAAAAAGTAAACGACTCTGCTCTTCCGAAAAATGTTCAATCACGAATTATATCCTTTCAAAATTTACTTTTCAAAAAATGCAACAAAAAACTAAACTTCCTTCCACGGGACGAACTAATTCTCCAAAAGAGTTCAACATACTCCCGTTCAAGCAGAATTATGCAATTTGACTGAAAAAAGTGGGTGATTCTTAAAATCTACAAAGTTTGAAAATATTGCACTGTAAAACCAAAAACAAAAACTAAAACACACCCTTAAGCTTTCCCCAAAGAAAAATTTATCGTCTGTTTCAATAGATTTTTTTCAATGGAGGTTCTATTTTTAGCAACCGGATCTTAATCGCACATGATTAGCCGAAATTATCCATAAATTCCGATTGGAACATCGCCGTAGTTACGAATTATTTCGCATTATTTTTGGTAAATATAACACGATAAAGAATCTTACACCTCTCTTTTTCAACCTTTCAAAGTGGCATAAGATGTCTGGCAAGTATAAGATTCCCTGAAACAAGTTTCTGCGTGGATCTACGAAACAATCCAATCCCCTTTTTTTTAATATTTCAAGCATCAGGTAATGTGCGATGAAAATACGTATGCCAAAAATAAATACTGCGCTTTCGAAATGAATCGAGGTCAACAACACGGAAACTCGATTTCACTTTTTTTTTTGTAAATCTTCTTTCAATTTTCGCATCGGGGCCTAGGGAATACTCGAGGCAGATCCATCACGACACTGACTCGTCGCATTCGCGACTATTTGTCCATCCTTCTTCCTCAACGCAGACCCAAACAAAAAATAAAATAAAAGGGGCATTCAAAAAGTATCCTCAATTCCCGACGCAGAATCATTTCCGACGCCTCAAATTTATCACGAAGGAACGCAAGGAATATGAAGATTGAGTGAAAGCTGCTGAGAGAATCGGGTTCTGAGGGAACTTTCGAGAAACCCCATAGAAGGAAAAGTGATTTCCTGTCCTTGTGTATAAGGAGTACTGTTTCACTTAGGAAAACGTTGGCCGGATACGCGTTTCCGGGACGAATCCTTCTTTCCAGCTGCCAGAAGCGTATGTCACAACTACTCAGGCAACTGTTCATCTCTTGCATCCGAGGTCAAAGTCGGAATCAAATCGCTCTGAGCAGCAAAAAAAAAAATCAAGACCTGTTCACCACGTTTTCATGACAGAAACAGCCATTTTTTTAGAATCCGTTCAAAATTGAGAGAAGGAGTCCGAAGTAGGCGAGCTTCATAGCGGTGAAAGTCTCTTCTCATCATGATAACATGTACAAAATAAGCCAAACTAAATCTCAATTCTTCAGAATGCCATTCATAAATCATGACCGGCGGGTTCGAAATTTGCGTGTCAGATTCCAGAGGAAAAAATAGAGAATTTTGGCAATAGACTTGTATTTCTGTTGAGGCGCTGGGATCAAAGCAAAAAAATCTTCAAATTTTTCCCTTGCATTCCGGGTCATACTCAAAATAAAAATGTATGTAGGCACACAAATTACTTCATTCAAAACGAAATCATGCGCAAGAAAAAAATATAGATCAAAATTTATTCAAACTATAATATCTCCGAAACCATTCGAAATACCACGTTTAAAATGAAACGCGAAATCAAGGTTTATTCAACATTCTTTTGAATGATGCACAATACATTGGTGTTGCTTATTTAGCTTTCGCACGTTTGAAAATATAAAATAACCTCGAGGGAAACTTGTTATCTAAAAAAGGTTTCTTAGAGTAAATCTGCGGAATGTCCTGGTTCCGCGTGTCATAAAATACCTTTAGAGACAATCCACAAGGCAACATTTTCTCGAGATCTGGTTTTTTCCAAGTACTGTAGTCTGAGCATTTTTATAAAGTCCCTAAAAATATTTTTTTAGGCTCGTGAAAATAAAGATGAAAATGACATTGGAAACAGAATCAAACCTTCCTATCTAATTCCCTCGATGAACAGAAAAACATGCTTTCAGAATATTCCTGATTTCTGCTATTTTTATTGAGTTTCGTTTGAGGAAGTAATGATCAGAAATATATTTTTTCGTGGAATTCCAAAAAAGGAAGCAGTTTCCAAATATTTACGTCATGCCAGCACAAATTCACATAGATTTTTCTCAGACGAAGCCATCAGTATTCGGTATCAGGAAAAAGGAATGTCTGACTATTTTTGGATGAAAAAACATTTTTTGCTCGCATTTTCAAACGTTGAACCAACCCGAGAAATTTCCATGTCAGCACAAATGCAGAATCTCAGTAATGAGTACTGCTGCATGAAGTCTGACGAGATGAAACAGGCAACAAGATCAAACTGTTTTCTTCGCGCCAAAAAAAGAAGAAATTTAAAAAAAGATTTCGTCACAAGGCAAGTAAAGGATGAAATCGCTGTCAAGCGGGGATCACATCTAGAATATTTGGTATTTTCGTCACTGGAACACAATGGGAATAAACAATTTCCAGGCAGCAATTCGTCGATGTCACGTCCGACCAACTGGAGCAACTATTCATCGCGTCCTTCGGCTAGCTGGGCAATCAGTCCCGAAGGTACTTGTTTTGAAAAGAAAGCCGCTCGGGAGACCAGCAGCAGCTCTTTGATAAATCGCTTCTGGATCTCAGACAACTGATCGAAAGATTGCGTACAACCTCGGATTATCCATTTAATCTCATTCCTGCGTCTCCTTTCTCTCCCATTCAACGCCCGAGTTGAGTTGGGGGTAGGGAAACTATTCCTATACAGTAGTACAAGTACAAGACGCGACAATTTTTCACATTTTAAATTTTTAGAATTTTCAAGGTTCGTCTCAGAGATACGACTATCACTGTATAATAATCACTGATATCAGAAACACCATTTCCACGAATTTTATTCAATTATTTTTTACAATTAAAATTTCGTCTGAAAATCTGACCAGTCTTTCAAGTCGCTGGAAAACTGCGCCCTTATTAAAAGAATTGAATCTCGTTGACTACGAAATTCTTTCCAAAAATTATAAAAAGATGAAGTGGGGTCTATTCACACTCGATCATAAACTAAAACTTACTTGGGGTGGAAGATGAATGTTCTTCCATTTTAAGTGATTAAAGGAACTTCATTCCAATATTTCCAAAAGTCTCACTCAATCAGAAAATGAAACTTACTTGGGGTTGATTTGAATATGGTGTTCGAATTTTTTTACAACGGACTTCTTTCTCAAAAAAAATTTTAAAAGATGAAGTGGGGTTTACGTGGCACTAAACATTCAGAATCAAAAACTTACTCGGGATTAAAGGTTATTATTCATCAATTTTATCTGAGTATATGAGCTTCTTTCCAAAAGTCACACTTGCTCCATCAGATACTGAAACGTACTTGGGATAAGGATGTATGTTCTTTAAGTTTCTTCAGCTGCGAACTTCTTTTTTTAAATTCTAAAAAAAGAAGTGGGGTCTAGTTTGTGGGACTCAATCAGAAACTAAAACATACTTGGGATTAAAGATGAATGTTAATTTTTTCCAGGAAAAAATCAAACATGAATAATGGTACTCCATTCGATTTTCTGGTAAAATATGCAAATGGCAACAAAAAACTTGAACCATGAAAAGGTACGTTTGGATTGACACTTTTTATTCAAATAAAGCAGTTTTCCACGCAATGGTGCAGAATGCTTTTTGAATTTCATTTTAGATGCATTAGTTAGAAATTGGCGCTATATTTTGCGCAACCTTTGAAATGGAGTTCCTCGCACGTTTCGCAGCAATTCTTTGGATTTTTGCGGAAATTCTTGTTCGAGTTTCACAGGGACTGACAATTGCAGATATACCTCTTGGAATTGATGAGGTCTTATCCTGTACTCCAGTAAATGTGGTATTCCTGGCAAACAATGACTACCGTTTTTCGGGCCCAAACAATGCGCGGGTTTTTCGGTATTTGTCGCCAAAGGAATCCGGGGTTTGTAGAACACTTGTTATCGTCGATTTCTCAAGCAAAATTGAAAACAAACGAATGTTGTATGTGTGAGTGGGTGTGTGTGTGTGTGTGTTTTTTCTTCTTCTTCTCCTTCTTCAAGAAAACGACAATAACATGAATCGAAGTCGTTAACCGCAGGAATCCTTGGCATATCGGCTCCCGGGATCTGCACAACGAATCTTATTCATTCCTCGTTTTCCCCCTCGGTCGGGTCTTCATCCAACCGAGATTCTTCTCTTTTATACACACACCCTGGGTTCTTGTCGAGGAACAAGACCGAGAGGTTCGGGGTCCCAGGTACCCATTGCGAGTGATGAATGAATACCGGGTTGTCACCGAGACAGCACAAGATACCGCGATGGGTTTTGCCTTCAACTTTTGGGTCCCCGTCGGCGGGTTTCTTCCGAGGTTTCTTCCATCATGACGAGGAGCATGTGTTGTTTTAATCAAATCATGACTACGTTCACGGGTAAATGTTTCCATGTCGCTTATGAAAATCACGCAAATGGAAATCGTATAAAATGGAAAATGCGCATACTTGAATAATTACAGAAACCTGAAAAAATTACTTCGAGAGGTTTTATTTCCTGCAATATAAACGGTCGTTGCATAAAACTTAACAGGATCCTGATGTTTCCCATTTTTCAATATTCTGACGATGTTCACCGTTACACTTGTGTTGTCTATGCCAATAAAACCTGCAATAATACAAAGCATGGTTTTTTTCATGGAAAGAGGATCGAGAGAAAAGGAGGACTAATTTTTCTGACTGGAGGAACATTTTTGAAAAATGTGGTCAGAACTTGACAATGACCATTAGCTATGGTTTTTTTTTGTGCCCAGGAACTAAGGTATTGCCATTGTCATGATCATGGGACCATTACCTTGACAGATCTTCATTTTCATGGTCTCATCATCTATTATCTGAATCATTGGGTTCTTCCGTGAAATCAGAGAGGAAAAATCTGGCAATGAACACCCCATTTTCTTCTAGTATTCATAAATTTAGGGCCAATATGAGTGGTAAAAATTGTTCGAAAAAATGTTCTCATGAATAAATTCCCAAACCTCAGTGAAATCAAAAAATAACTTTAATAAAATTCGTCGAATAAATTTTATCATAGAAAATGCTCAAGCCAAATTGACATGAAAAGAATAACGTGTGAATGTAACCTCCGATGATTTTCTCCGATTTATTGCCTGACTTCGGCGACATCATGATCAACAATTCAACTGCACACTTATACTAAGACGAACATTTTCGAAGATAAGAGCTTTCGTCGTTCGAATATTTTTTTTCAGATTTTATAAACGATAAAAATTCGAATACTTGAACATTTTCGCGGATTTTATATCTTAGCCAGCCTTTACGAAATCGGAGAATGTGTCAGTATTGCAGGTGGATCCAATTTCGCAAAATTAATGGATTGGGCTTTCGAATCTCTGCCTTCTCTTCAATTTAACCTGGATGAGCCGCAATTGGAACATTGGTCTAAAAATGATCGAATATTACCTTGAAAAAATCAAATCCATTCCCATCTATACCAAGCATTTCTCAACGAGAAAAAAAAAGAATAAATGCTGGCAAAATTTATGAGGAACCCTCGTAAATAATTTTTTTCTGTTCCGGATCGTAAAAACGTTACAATTTCCTCGAAAAGGGTAAGCGAAAGTATTTTGAATTATTCGTTCCTTCGTCAGAGACCATATAAACGTCTTCCCGCCGAGTGAATTTGTGATGATCAGGAATGACCCCCGGGCAAAAGGAGAAGTGGAATTGATTCCAGAGTATTCTGAAAAGGGGGGAAAGGGAAAAAAAAAACCACAAATCCTTCGCCTTTCAACAGACCACGGGTTTCATCCTTTTGCAGCAGCCCATTCACATGCAAATGAGCGATCTTATCAAATCTCAGTCATCCTCAATCACAGACGTCATGACGCATTCGTCGCGCGCGTTGCGACTTCTTATAAGAGAGGAGCTTCTGTAGAAGAAGAAAAAAAAGAACCTCCCAAGTAACAACAAATCAGCGAAACAATGACAAAAAGCCGAAACCCCCCGTGGAGTTATGTCTCCCACCTCGGTATGGTCACTTTTGTTTACTTTCCACCCCTCAACCAGGAAAATAGGGAAGCAAAGGAGCAAGTTTTCCTTAAAAAAAAAAATAAAAAATGCTGGTGATGTTCCAGTACGTGACTGACAGCAATTAATTTTTCATAAGGCAGATTGCGGCTTACCAAACCTAGTTTCATAGTAGAATTCACCACAGAATGTCGCAGTACTGTATATGCTTTCATCTCTTAAAAAAAATCCTCAACAATTCGACTTGTTTCACAAGACCAGACAATTATTCCATACCTAAAGACCCAAGACCTAACTAACTTACCCCAATTTCCAGGTACAGTAATCTAATGCATGCTACCATTGCTTAAAAGGCAACGTGGTTTTAGTGACATTTGCTGAATATATAAATAATATCTGGTCAGCATGTAGTAAATCGAAAGAATATTTTGGAAGTGGGTTCAGAAGCGCTGAATTTTCAATTTTATATTTTTACTTTTGCCCGAGATATATGCACCAGATTTCTATTCAACGTTTAATCACGATAAAGTGTGATTGGTCACGTACTACAAGTAAAATAATACCGAAAGTACTGCATGATTGAGTTGAACAAGAAACCATTTGACTTCTCAAACATTTTTCAATTGTATCGGAAAACTGTTATACTGTGCTGTACCTTTTTTCCAACAGTGAATTCGCAAGAAACGTTCAAGAATAAAGTTCTCAGTACTACTTGCTGACGTAATTTTGCATCCCAGGAATTCGCCCAGGGCAGATAATATTTGAAAATCAGGCAGGAATGCCGAGCCACTCGTTCACGAAAAATGTTCCAATTAATCCAAGAATTCGTTCAGCAGTCGTGAAAATGCGCACGAAAAACACGGAACATGGCGGGGTTGTGTGTGTCCCTTTTACACACAGTTTCTTCCATGTTTTCCTTTCCCCAGAGACTTAGAACTTGAATAAGTCACCCCCTGAATATTCAGCGTTCAACGAGCCGGGCTGTTGGAGATCACATCGTATCGGCAACCAGCTTTCACAGGGAACTCGGACAATGATCACAAAATGCGTTTCGGTATAACCAGCAGCCCGGAGATTTGACGAAGTGACGTGATTCTTGTGCCCCCTTTTTGTGAGACCCTCAAAAATTTTAAAAAGGGGTCTTTCAAAAATTGAGCAAATTTTCCACAAGAACGAAACCTTTTACTTCTGACAGCTCATTTTTGGAAGAGTGTGACAGCAAGTTTATTTCCTGTCAGTCACCCTTCGATCGTCAAGTGACAGGGACTAATTTCAAGATCCAGTACCTTGAACATTTGTCCTGTCACCACCAGCAGTAAATCACTTGACAAATTACTAGTTTATTTTAAAGAAAATGGATTGAGCTTGAATAATGATTCGGCGATGCGCATTTTTCCACTGTAGTACTTGACGTGTCTAGTTTGATTTTGAAAATTGACTCGACTGAAGAACGGTATAAAAATATTTCAAAACGCTCATGTCAATACTCTGAAGGTCCAGTTACGGCATCGGAAAAATTGTATCCAACTGCAGAAGAAATTGTGACCTTTGCAAAATACCACATCAAAGTCGATTCAATCAAAATTCGAGCAGCTTTGCCGTTGAAATAAAATTCGGTAGTTACTTTAATAGCGTCATTGAAAAAAATATCTCGACATTCAAAGACTCGGTTTTGTTTTTGCAGGAAATTTACCAAGACAATAGAGAATCCTAAAATTATTTGTCGAACGAAATAAAAAAAAACTTTAAACGATCAGGATCAGGCAGAAAACTTTTGACAAAAGGTTATTTGTTTTCGGTCAACGTGCTTGTTATTTGACAGATATATTTTTGAAATTTTTAAAATCCGATTTTATTTATGCTGGCGTCGGAAAACCTGGGAAAAATTCCGATTTTTAAAAATACTAAATTATTTCATGAAGAATCAAGGATTAACAACTAATTGCTCCACAAACCTCTAAATCTCGAGTTTTGGCTTCAATTGTCTGCGTTGCCTCGCGATGATTTAATTCGTTCGATATAAAGCTTTTTAATAGTAAAAAATATAATAATTATTTCCCTGATCTCCTGTAAGAGAAGGGTACTTCATTATGACTGCACGACTTTGTGAAAGCCCCGAAAGCTGAAGCGAAGTCCACAGCAATGAATGCAAATGAAGTCGTCCCGAAATCGCGCGTCCGCATCAGTGGAAACTCCTTGGACCGAATCGTGTTTGAGCCCTTGTCGGGACTCGTTGCCTCCGCCGCCGTTTATCGTGTTTCTCTTGACAGCTTTTTTCATCCCATCAGCTTCCTCATATTCTCCAACAACGATTTGAAATACGTACATTGAGTTGAACATTAAAAAAAAAAGAGTCTTGCCATCAACCCCCATGCAACGAAAAAAAAGTAACCCGTCGATGATGTCGAAAAATAACGATATCATCGACTACACACTCGACCGGAATATTTAAGAGCATTTGTTTGTTTGTTCTGGTTCACAATAAATCGAAATCAGAGCCCACATTAAATTTTAGTTTTGATGCATTGGGAAATGCATTCCGAACATCCCCGTAAAACCATAATTTTCCGGAGTTTTCAGATTGCATGAGGTCCAGAAAAAGTCTGTTTTATCCACGCAAATATAAATTCAATTGAAAGACGTTTGAAATTAAATTCTTCAATTTGCAGGAAACTAAAATCTCTTCATCGACTCCCACCCACAAAAAATGAACCCTTATTTGATGATTCGAATAACAACGATATCATCTGCTAAAACCTCGCGCACCTTTTCTTCATTCTGGCATCCAATAAAATTAAGTTCAGAGCATAAAAGAGATTTTATTTTCAATACATTGTGAAACGCATTCAGAACATCCCCATGAAATCATAATTTTCCGGTGTCTAGGAGAAGTATGCGATCATTCAAACAGTATTCAAAGCAATTCCAACGAAAAATAACGCCTTAAATTCAATTTTTTCAATAAAAAAAATCGCCTTATTAACCCCTATCCCCTAAAAATGTGACCCTTTGATGACGTGGAATAAAGACGATACCAACAACTAAAGCCTGGATGGGGGTATTTAAGCGTCCCCGTGATCAAGGATCACAAAAGAACATATATAAAAATGCAGGCAATCAGCCTTTTTAAGGCCAAGAACACATATTCAACCGGTTTCCTTGAATATATGTTCCTAGTTGTTCAATAATTTATTTTATGATTGAGTTGAATGCAAAGAATAAGAATACAATGCACAAGAGAGATTTGAACAATAGCACAGGAGTAACATAGATTTTTGCACACAAATCACCAGGAATAAAAGGATCATTGTTGTTGAGAGTTTAGGACAGACTGAGATTCTTAAAATCACATTATTTTTAGTTTTGATTGAGGAGGAAACCTTCATTGGTTTCCTCTCTTGTTTTTCCTCAACAGTCCCTTTTCTTTGGTTCGGAATCCAATAAAATAAAGTTCAGAGCTTAAAATGAACATCCATGCAAAGCATTCCAAACATCCCCGCAAAAACATCATTTCCCGGAGTTTTCAGATTGCTTCGAAGACTCGACAAAGTCTGCTTATCCAAGCGAATTTCAAAGCATTTCCAACGAAAAACAACGTCTTAAATTCAATTTTTAAATTGCGGGAAACTAAAATATGTGAGTCTCAGGGATTAGAGAGGTTTTTATTGCCAGGACGTGAGAAATCAACCGCTTGCAGCATCAACCTGGGAATTCCAGGGCAATTGAATAAAGGAATCCATCACCGCCATCAACACTCAAGGTCGTAGTGTACAACTTTGCATCTTACATTTGCATGCGGAAGATGGAAAAAACTTGAGCGAGAATGAAAAAATATGGAAAGAATGCCTTTGCAAAGAACTCGGCATTGAGACCTCATCAAAAATGAGTAGTACAGTGCCGTGCGAAGAACCAGTTCAATTTTTTATGACTGTATAAATTTTTGCAACGATAACCGCGGAAATCTCTCGAATTCGATTTTCTAGATCGAAGATGCACACAATAAAAAATATAAATCCACATATTTATTGTCATGGTTGATGAAAATATCCCCGACCAGATTTCTGCTTTTCTTCGTTATATTTTCCGATCGGTCATACCGATAATTTCCGAAGAAAAAAACCATACTTCCAAAGATTGAAACATAAATTTTAAAAATCCGGAATTTCGAAAATATCATCATGCGATACAGTACTTCTATTTCAGCTACGAACATTTGGAAAGACAAAAACAGGTGAAAATTCTGCCCGAGTTTCTACTGTGTGTCGAGCTGAACGCAGTTGCAGAAAAAAATGTCTTGCAACATTTGAAATTCTTCGGTAAAATTTGTGTCCAGGATGAGTTTAAAAAAAAGAGAAACTTCGAGTTAATATAAGGTAATATTTCCGTAACCAGGAATGGAATAAAGAGCTGAGAAAGCAACCCTCCGTGGATGTTTTGATCCCAGAAAAGCCCGCCGCAAAAACAGCTGTGCTAATCCCCCGGAATCACATCAAACGGGGGGAGGGAAAAACACGACCAGGCAAAATGACGGAAAAGCGCGCAAAATCCCTCAGACTGCGAAGAGGGGAAACAAATGAAAATAAAACGAAGTAGAAAAATATGCACAAAAAAAATATATATAGAGGAAGATGGAAACCCAGATCGCATAGGGCGTCAAAAAGCTCAGCGTTCGCAACTTTTTGGGTGATGGATCGTCTCCAATCTTCGGCAACGGGCAAAATAAATGTTGCGAGAACGACTTCATCCCTATCCGAAATCCCCCATCACGACTTTTATCCCTAATCCATATCCCATCTGCTCAACTTTATTCCGCCCACGCACGCGGGACGGATTGCCACGGATTTTCTTGGACACGCGTTATTTCCCCCGAAGTTATTAAAACTGACCAAAATGATGTTCACTGTCAAGTTTAAAAAAACAGTCTCACGGTGGAATTATTCCAGAAAAATCCGAAGTTTGAAATTGCATAAAATAAGGCGGGGTCCCAACAAATGTACTTGTTGGCAATTTCAATAATGCGCACTTTGAATCCAAAAAGCCCTGACATTTATACAATGTCCAAAGTTATATAGACACTGCAAAATTTCCAAAAAAAAACAATATTCTTCAAAACGTTGACGTCTCTTGAAAGATTTGAGCTGCTGCAGTGGGCAATAGGTCAAAATTAATCTCATTACAATTGTATTCTGATTTTTTTCCAAAAGCAGAAAAATTGGGGCAATCCTCTTATTTTCTCATCGACTGTGTGCAGTATACTTTCATATACGTGTGTTTTGGATTTATTTTCGAGCCAAATGGGCAGTTTCTGGCTTTCTTCTGCATATTTCCTACTGTACTTGAAGGCTGAGAAAATATTTTTCTTCTACATAAAAAGGTTTTGGCGTCTACAGCTGGAATTGTATGTACAGGATGGGCCAAAAACGAAAATGAATCTCTTCAGCTGTATAAAAAAATGATGGACTTCATTTAAAAATTTAAAAGTTTTCCGAGTTTGAGCCATATATTTTTCAACATTTAAATGGCGTAAAAAAGATCTGAAATGTAAAACTAAAATATAGACAATGCAAAACAAATCAACAAAAACCAGCTAAAAGAAATGCGCATCCACCAAAAGAAAAAAAAAATCAGGAACGCAAAAGATATGCGTTTCTGGAATGTCAATCATTCTGGCTGATGGGAATCCAGGAAACCCTATACCCACAGCCCCGCCACAAACTTCCAGAATGTCTGTTATATACCCACAGTAACTCTCAATGCTCCCGGGACATACAAAAACATGGATGAGAATTGCATGGAATTTTGCACAAGAATTGGCGAAGAAATTCTCGCAGAATTAAAGATGCACTGCAAAAGACCACGGGATGAAGCTTGAGACGCAAAAGAATTTCATTATCTTTTCAGACTAGGTATACAAAAAATAAAAAAATAAACTTCCAGACACGCAATATGCTGTAATGTCTATAATCCTCAGGAAAACCAAACAGTCACTGCAAAACATAGCTCCACTCACCTGGATTAACAATAACTGAATGCCCGTTTCCCTGATAAGCAAAAACCACAAATAATCGAATAGTATCACAAAAATTTAAATCAATGACATCTTCGCAAAACCCGGAAATCCTTTCGTCCGAAGAATCAGTCGTCAATAATGAGGAGAAGTGAAGCGACCATACAAGTCCGAAATCACCCCGTAAATTCCAGCATTAAAAATCAAACTTCGGACGAGGTAAATCAAAAACCCCAGATAAATCGACTTCCGTGCCATAAATCCAAGTGCATGCCACAAATCAATTTTCAAGCGCCCCGAGGCAGAAACGAGCTTGTCAATTTTCTCTTCATTGCATAACCCCACTCAAAATCTCCGCGCAGTTTTTCATCAGAGGAATACGAGGACGGAGTAAATGAGAGGAAAGCTAATGAATCGAGGCAAAGCAATAATCAATGAATAAGAAATAAAAAATAAAATAGGTAGACGATGAGCTGAGAATGAGATGAGTGGTGCAGATTGGTGGGCCCGGGTTCTCGCAAACAATCTTCCTCTTGGTATTCGCCGTTTCGTGGGTTATCTGGCCGGATATCGTCGCACGGGATTCCAATCATGTTTCGCCCAGTGGGACTCAGACCGACAGTCGTCTCTGCCTGTGCCTTCGTCCCCCCCTTGGGGGTCGTCAGTCTACCCCAGGCCTTAACTCCTATTCTCATCATCATCATCATCATCATCATCACCCACCACCCAGGGCCCCACCAGCACGCAGCACATGCGAGTGCCAACTGCGATACCCATGTGGAAAGGTCGGTACCCGCGAATATTGTATACTTTACTCGAATATATACATATATTTATACTTATGCAGTATTTACAGCGCCTTGAATGGGATTTCCTCCAAATGCATTGTACATTCGTATTCCTTACTGCCACTTATACTTCTCGTTTGCTGAAATATGCATAAGGATACCGAACTTGTGGAATTGGCATTCCGAGGAACATTATCCAAGGCTTCGGATTCGATAAATATAGCATACTTGCTGATGGACTCTACAGTATTCCCAAACGGGCCAAAAAGTAGACTAGGTCTTTTTTTTTTTAAATACATTAATTCCATTGGAACTCATTCACGGGACTAAAAAAAAAACTTTACCCAGGGATTCTCTGGAAAAATAATTCAAAACTCATGCTGCGAAGTACAGATTTGCACATTTTTCTCATTCATATTGGCGTCTTTTTCAAAATTGTTTGCTTCTCATAACTTGGAGCTTATTTGATAAACGTATTTTTCAAATATTCTTCTGTTGAAATGTTTAGCATCTGCCTGGACCTTGAGCAAAATTTTTATGATTGTACTGCATTACTCGTCGAGGAAATTTGTATGAAAGTTTTTTGCGAGGTTACGTGAAAGTCATGGCAACTAAGAACCACACACTTGGATTTCAGGGAAATTTACAAGCTATCAGGGAAAATTGAGAATCAAATTAATTTCCTCAACGAGCGATTAACTAAATTTTGAATTTAAACACCATTCTTTTCATATTACAGTATTAGTACAGAAATTTGGGAAAAAGAATGTTTGATGATACAATTCACAAGCCTCGGATACAACACGTGTCTCGAAATTCTTTTGTTCAAGAAACTCATGCGACCGACGCAGGATTGGGCGGCACTCAATTTTCCCGATAAAAGACCCCCAAAAAATCGTCAAGAATTTTCAGCCTTTTTTTTCTTCTTCTCACAAATAACTCACCTTCCATCAACTAAGCATTGTCCTTGAACATTAATTCCACGTGAAACACGGAGACAAGCCCAGATAGGAAAGCGTTTCGGAAACAAATCGCGGTTCGGCGCGTCCTGAATATATTCCGATGGGCCCACGCAACTCGCTTGAAATTGCGTTCAATCGCCAGTTGAATTCTTGTAGAAAAAAAAAAATTTAAAAAGAGGCAGTCGGCAAGAAGAGAGGGGTTCCATTCTTTTCATTTTCCAACATTCCCGGTGGCTTAAAGCACGCCAACGAGAATAATAAGCCTTTGCTCCCGCGCCGACATGAAAGGTGAACCGCGAATGTGGGTGGTTTTAATAGTCCATATTTCGCACTGAGGCGCGTGACAGAAACGGACGCCGCGTTGCGCTGGATTTCGCCTTTTCAATATCCGACCCTTGCCCCCCCCCCCCCATGTTTTTCATTTTTATTTTTTCCCATTGGCACGTGGGGCGAGATGATGAAACGAGGCTTTTCGAAAAGATTTCGAAATTCGGCACGCGATCCTCAACTCCGACGATTCGTCCGAAGTCGTTTGACTGATGTTGAAGGCGAGCGAAAAATACTTTTCAAATTGCGAAGAATTTCTGGGCTTTTGTAGCATTTGTATTGAATATGAATAATTTACTAAAAATAATAATGCCTATTTATTTCGTCAGTTCTTGCTTCAAAAATGTCTGCCCAATTCCATGAATTACGAAGCATATCTCAGCATTTGGGGCATAAATTAAAAGCAACTTTTCAAGATGATCAGAAAAAAGCTCTCGAATGGAAATCAAACGGAAGAACCTTCAGGAGTCTAGAAAAAACTTCAAAACTTTGCATTGAAACAATTTAAGACCAGAAGACGGCTTATTTTAGGTACTATAAATTTGTATTATTCTTTAAATAATACCTATTTATTTCTCAAGTTCTTGCTTCAAGAAATTCTGTACAATTTCAGGAATTCCTAAGCACCTCTCAGCATTTGGGGCATAAATTAAAAACCAACTTTTCAAGATGATCAGAAAAAAAGCTCTCGAATGGAAATAAAATTGAAGAACCTCCAGGAGTTTCAGAAGAAATTTCAAAACTTTGCATTGAAACAATTTAAACGAGAAGACGGGTTTCCCTAATCAGTACTGGTCACTGCTGGTCCAGCTTTCAGTACTTTTCCAAATACATTCTTGAATCCGCAACCTACCATGTGATTGAGATCAGATGTGAATGAGCTCAGAAGAATACATTTAAAGGAAATTCCATGCGGGTAAACATTGTTGCAGTGGATGATGGAAAGGAAACTTTGGAGGATTCCCTTGCATAGAGCAGAAATTTTGACCATCTGCTCACCACGCAGTTTGGCGGCATCGGAAGCCAGAAAGAAGGGGGGGGGGGGGGGGATCATGTGCTGAAAAGTACCGACCCAGAGGAGTAATATCCTGATCGACCCTGCCAATATTTGGCATCACTATACCACCCCAACTCGAGTATTCTCTCGGCACACAAATAATCCGGGATCATTACAGTTTCCCCCCAAAAAAATTGGTTGCTATGCCTCAATTAAAAATCACGAATGAATTGAACTCAAAGACAATTTGGAATTTTGGGTATTAACTTTCCTGCATATCCAAAGCAGAATTTTTGAAAATCTTTCATAAAAACAGATTTCTCATCTATTCGTATTGTCTGAAGTTTACTCTGTCATTTTGATGATCATGAACATGGTTGACAAGCAAGAAATACGGTGTTTCCATTAAATTTCATGAGTTATTGTGCTTCTGATCGGAAAAATGTGTTATTCTTCACGGGAACTTTGTTATTTTGTTCAAAAATGTCTCATCGTCTAAAAAAAACCTTTGTTTTTAAAGAAAATATTCAGCATTTCAGGGAAAAAATAAGAAAAAATGCGTCATGAAATTCTTATTTTCCTTGGATACGAATTTTCTGGGTCCTTGGAAATGTGTTGCGACAAGATTTAACCCGTAATCCCTGTTTTTGCGAGAAAGTTTTTGGCACTCTTTGTTTGACAATGTGGTGTGTCCTGGGGGATTTCCTGAGTCAGGAAATACCCCATGCCGAAACTTCTGACACGAGGGCAAAAAAACAAATCGCCATGTGGGTCACTCACTCATTCCGAGCAACGTTTAGCACCAACAGCTTCCCAGCTTTTGAGCTCGCACACACGACCGTGCAAATATCCTATCGGAACAAATTTGCAAAAAGGCACCGCGACAGAAGAGAGAGGGGAGTCAGAGGAATGGATGCAATCCCGCAAAAATCCCGGGTCCCGGAAGTGATAAATGGCAACCCGTGAACAGGGAAACGCGTCTCTCTTATTAGTGCACGGCGCTAAAAAAATAAATAAATACAGTCATGTTTCTTTTCAGCTTGTCTAATTTTTTGGAAGGGCGTGATTCTTGAATAAGCAGTACAACAATGTAGAACATATAAAGGAAAACTTTCTGATTTTTCACGTTTCTTGGATTAAACATAAAATTAAAGACAAGAATCTATAAATCTGACGGCTTATATTTTAGTCATTTTTTGCGTCTTTTGCAAAAAAGGACTGCTGCAGCTTTTTCTTTCCTGTCTACCATTTTTTCAGGATGTACCAGATGATTTTGGAGACAGGTGATGAATGGTGTCACCATCATCTATTTGCATGTCTGGGAATTTTCACACATGAGCTCTCACTGAGTAGCTTCAAAAATGTTTTCCTCGACCATATTTTCCTTAAAGCCTCTAAATTTTTGTATATATGCTCTCTTTATCCGTGTATCTTGAAGGTTTGAAAATTATTCAAAATTTATACGTCAATAATAATCATTTTTGTCATGGAAGGGAGGTCAACTTTTCTCAACTAGCTCACGGATAATATTGAGAACGAGGACTTTCATAATCCTCGCACACAATGTCTTCAGCTCATTAATCATAAGTAACATGTAGAAAATTAATTGCAGCAGAAGGCTAAAAAGATGGGTATCTCATTATTTAATCCCGGTTGTCATTCCAAGAGCGAAATACTGTACTGCTGTCAATTGTATTTATCTCGTAAGTATCAGGCTGAAAAATTCAGATTACTAAAACTGTACGGCTAAAGTTCATTGCACCATTTTTATGGGAAACTAAAACTTGAGGACACGCTTGAAGAAAAAATCGTAGCAGTAAAAACAGACTTTCTACCGACGGAGATATGAAAAGCAATCTCACAAATTTTCTACATCGAACAAGAAAATGTTCCGTGAAAGATAAACTTTAGTCAGGGAATCCTCCAAAACTTAAAATACCAAAGCTCTCTATCTCGAGAATGAAAAAGTTCACAGCAGCAAAATATATAATCAGTAAATACTACAAATTGAGTAAATTGATGAACAAGTCAGTGAGATTCTTCAACAATGCGTTAAATCCGTACTGCTGATGATGTAAGATGTAAGTTATTGATTTGAGTTTAAACATGAGGAAGTAGATGGAGAGCTTTTATAATTGCTCTTAATCTTTTTTACAAATCCACCAGCTTTTACTTTGCGTTGCGCGAATAATTTTATGCGTAAAAAATACTAAATCATAAAATGCAAGGTCGAAAGCCACGCTACTTTTATTCAGCAAAACATATTATTTTATGCAATATTAATGCCAAGACGTCCAAGGTTTAAACAATGCTTTCGCAAGAATGCTTTCGCAGAAAAATATTCGTAATCCTCCGCAACTTTCTGCACAACCCCGCTGTCTAATGAAAGAGGGCGAGAAAATTAGTCCGCATACTCTCGCGGAATAAACAGATATCGACGATGGCCTGTTGCACATTTTGGCAATACTCTTTCCAGATGCATACAGTTCCCCAGAATTGCTTTCAAGATAATTAATGAAAGGCTTTTTTCCAATCTCGAAAACGTCACATTGTATTATCTTGAGTCTACATCACCAGTCGCAATCAACCAAAAAAAAACAGCATGTTAGAAATATGTTTAAATCCCCGTGTTCTTGAAAGAAAAATTTCCGAATTTTTTGATCAGCACATCAATCAAGGATATTATTCATGCGAATTTATGTGTTTTTCTTCCTTCTCGCAATACATCGATGTGCAATTCATGAAGACGTCATGAAATATATTTTCAAGGCACGAAAACCACCGCAAAAAATTTTCTGCAGCTAATATTATGATTTTTTTTCTCTGTTTAAGAGCAACCGCATGCCAAAAAAAACCAGCACTTAGAAAGTCAAGGCAAGCCGATCCTATTTTCGTTATGCGAAGGAGGTTCTTACGAAATTAAACCAACCGCAAAGTCAACCATTTTCCAACAACAACAAAAAGAAAATCGTTCAATGGATTAGAAAACGTAGTATAAAACGCAGTTTCACGCGTCAAGTTCAAAGGACGATAATAATCTTGCCAAACCGCGGAATTCGAGGCCGGTTCGGAAAAGTGAAAAGAAACTGCGCAGAATATTTGCTTCTTCCATGAGCAATAACTTCGGGATTGCACCTGTCAAATAAAACAGGCGCTGCAATCGAAATACTGTGCGCATAAAATAGGCAAACATTCTGGACTTCGGGGGAATATTCTGATCAAAGGGGCAGCATGTCGGAATATTTTCAGATAATACGCAGTTCTGCCCTGACAGCAAACACCTGCAAAGGAAAAAAGTTATCTATACATATTGTGTTTCACTGAAGAAAAACAACAACACCGGAAAATGAGCTGTGGCATAAGTTCAAGGCTCCATTCAGAGAATCGGGTTCCATTTATATAAATAACATTAAAACAGTAAAAGACCACTGAAATTAATTCTTCATTGCGTTCAAATATCACTGAAACACAAAATAACATTGAGATTCGGCCTGAAATGGACTGTACATATTTATTTTTTTTCGGAACCATGATAAATCTTGAATTTTTTTAAATTATGCACAGTGTATACACGGATTTTTAAAATTGAAATTTCTTCAAATCGTTACGGGACAGTCAGGAATCGCTCCCCTTTATTCATATCTTGCAACAAAAAAAAATCCATTGAATCATTATGTAACATGTGTTTGAACAAATCTGAGTAACAATGCTGTATCTCCATTAGCTGTCTAGATTTCTGCCAATTCCTTTAATTACAAGAAGCCTAATTTAAGCATTATTCTCAGTTTTAAACAGAGCGCAGATTAACTTTCTCTCTCGAATTTGTACCCCTCTGACCACGTGCTGTGATTAGAAAAATACGAATATTAGAATATAAGCCGGAATTGTTTGCAAGCAATAATTTTTTGGGAATTAAAGTTTTATATTCTATTCCATCTTCAGTGAGAAGTTGAATATACAAAATTCCAGACATAAACCAGGATTTTAATTTCTTGCACCATTGCACTAACTGATTATATTTACAATATAATCAGTTCGATGTCGTTTTGGCTTCATTTTTTTATGCAATAAAATGTAAGACAACTCGTTATGGTATACGAATCACGACATTGAAAGCCAATTTTAATTTTAAAACTGCTAATCTTCTTTTGGAAATTGGGCAGGTTTGGTGTAATTTTTCGTTTGCTGAAAAATAAAACGATTATCCACATTTACTCGAAAACGCGAGGCTTTCTCAAGAAAAGTTCGGCTGAAAATTGAGTGATCTCCATTAGTGACAATTAATATGTGCCAAAATTGGATCTACACATGAAGACATTCACTCAACTTTGAGACGTACTTTTCTTACAAAAATAGTCCGGAAAATTCGGGGAGCTTCTTACATTCAAAAAATAATAATGCGGTGAGACCCATCATTACTGTATCTTTTTTCGGCACACGCAAAAAAAAAATCATCGAAAGCTTGTCATATTTCGAGGAACACAGTACCAGACGAGAAATGTGGAAACATTTTTCCCTCGCCCCATGCTTCTATCGCCATGAAAGACCATAGCTCCGGGGGTAAGAAACGTCAATATTCCCCAACGTCACACGCACATGGGCCTCTTTTCTAACCCCCCTGACGTTGTTGTTATTTCGACACCTCCTCCTCTTCCTATAGTGTCGTACGCGACCGGAAACGGTAAAATTTCCACGCCGGACGTGACCGTGGTGCGGAATGCGGAAAGCTGTTCCTTCGTACATCCGGTCGGCAACTGTATAGGCATTATATCCGCAATCAAGCTTCATCAGCGCGCAAGTCTTGTTCACAGGCAATACGAGGAATGAGCAAAAAAGCGGCGGGAGCTTCTGTATTTTTTTGCAGTGATCCAGAAGGCGCGATTCTCTTCATTTTCGGCTTTCCGTGGTCGCGTTTTTGCGCCATATGCAGAAGCAAAAGCTCGAGAATTTTCGTGCCAAGTAGAAAAAAAAATTTCTTTAAATTGGTCGAAAACATTGGAAATTTTTGGGGAAATATGATTTTTTCCTTTCATGGGGTTTGTTAATTCCGAAGAAGAGCTTCGGTTTACGGACCTGATCAAATTAACTCGGAAGTTCATTATCCGAAAAGTCACCTTCATAGCAACTTTACTTCAACGTCCTGAATCATCATGTTAGCTTGGTAAATTCCATTTGTAAATTTTAAAAATAGCTGTTAGATTGGTGCGATGTTCGACATAAAAAAAAGCAGCAATGAAAAAGCGGCTGGAACTTCTTTTTTTTTTGCAGTGATCCCAAATGCGCGGTTCTCTCCATTTTCGGCCTTCCATTGCCAGGATTTTTGTGCCATCTGCAGAAACCAAAGCTCGCTGATTTTTGTGCGAATTACAAAAATCGTGCTTGAAATTGGCCGAAATCCTGGATAAAGTTTCGGCGTAATCTGATTTTTTTTCCTCTCATAAGAGTATGGGTTCGTGAATTCCGAAGATGTGCTTCGGTTTACAGACGATCAATTCCATCGCGAAGTTCATTAGCTACGAATTCTGTCCACTGACCAACGTATAAGTCATTAAAATTGCCAAATTCACTTTAAACTCCCAGAATTTCTCTCCATTGAATGATGTGGGCTCGGTAAATTCTATGATCATTTCTTGAAATTCATTGATGCAGTGTTTAGCATAGAAAAAAGAACAGCTGTAAAAAGCACTCCAAACAAAGAAGACGATGTGAAACACAATGAATAATATTGAAAATGCACTTTTAGATATTTCTTAATTATACTGGTTTCCTCATTAATTCTCCCCCCCCCCCCCCCCCCCCCCCNCTCAGCTCATTTTCCTGATTGTCAAAAAGTTTAACCTTAATCCCCCCCCCCCCCCCCCCCAAAACTAAGTTTCGTAACGGACGATTTTTTCCAATAGTGCACAGAAATTTCAGATAAAAGCATCCAGGGAAATAAAAATAAAAGCCAAACGTTTCATTAAACATTCTAAAATTTTGAATTTTTGAATTTAGCTAGGTACTGTATTTTCAAATGCACCAAAATCGGCGAAAAAAAACTTTTTAAACAAACTTTCCCTAACAAAAACCTCACACTTTAAAAGGTGTCATCGCGCTTCTCGCACTAAACAACACATGAGCAAAGGCGGAAAATCCTGGGGTCGACCGGGATAACAACAGAATGAGATGCAACTTTTGTGATGATGTTTTCCTTCGGCTCGCTTTTTTTTAAATATATTTTTACGGCATTCACCCCTCGGCTTTTGAGATACGTTGTAATTCACACATTGCACCTTAACCGTCAAAATCGCTGCCAAACGATGACGTGACGAAACATCCGAGCTGAAGAATTTATATTTTCAGTAAACAGCCTCGAGCGAGGAGAAAAACTAGAAGAAGAATTCGACCCAATACATTCTTAATTGAGTTCGTGTGTGCTAGGTTTCTTTCGAAAGTTTCTCACTTCTCAAAAATACGCTTGGCAAGATTTTCATGATTGGATAAAGACGTTGACCAATTTCATTGGCGAGAGCAGAGACATAATCCATTCAAAAGGAATCGAGCAACAATTTCTATAGCACATTAATTTCTTTTGTGTGAAAAATATTCCAAGTTGGAAACCATAAAATCCCTTTAATATCTATTGAATATGTGTTTACATTCGCTGATATTTTTCATCAATTTTTTTTCCACAAGAATTTAGTTTCTCCACAGGGATTCTCGCCATAATAAAATCGAAGGCAAGTTTCAGACCTCGGACATTCTCATCACTAAAAACAATGTATATACTAGGATGACCTACAAATCCATGAAACCCGCGCTTATTGTAGATAAACCTTCCTTATTTTTCACTTGATTGAACTTGACTAGCAAACTATAGGACGAACATTTTCAAATATTTGACTTTAGAAATTGTCGGCATGCATTTAACAAGACTTCACAAGACAGAAGGCACAACAATGACACGTACACATGAAACTAAATTTGTAGTACTTGGCCTCTGACCCAAAAGCAAGTCAGTCAAGTATTTGAATATAATTTATGAAGTCCCCCGAATTCCAGACTTCCGCCAGACGTGATAATGCATTCATTCAACTTCTCGCTTCTCCGAGCCGCTTTTGAATGCAGGATGCACTTTATTTTTTCTCTTCGTGTCAGATATAAAATATAAATTTATGTATAGTTTAGTTTTTCTCTATGCAGTGAGCCCCGAGGGAAAGTTGAAAAAGAAACAGCTCACTGATTGTCCGAGCTCAAGAAGAATAACCTGACAAGAGATCAATCCAGAGCACCAGAAATTCAAAAATGTTCACCTTATTCGGCTGGAGAAGGAGACCGATTTTTTTCGTCACTCTGGCATTTATAAAAGCACACAACAATTTTTTTCTTAATCCTGCGAAGAAATGAGCATTATTTTTATTTATTTTTGGAAAATAAACGAGCCGGATATTCTCGAGAATTTCATAACTGGGAAGAATCTTGAAGCTTACCCTATTCAGGATTTATGCAACACAGACACTCGATGAAAGCTGTCGGGACAGGGATCTCGGAATAACTGTACCACTTCAAGTCTCACTTCCAAAGAAGGTTAGAGATCACCGGATGAAACACGAACTCCAGACTCGCTTTTTCTCTCACGAAACATAAATCAAATACATGCGTTTCCTATGCGCAGGAAAAAGCTGCAACACGACGTGGAAGAACGTACAGTCGAACGATGAAAGAAAGTCATCAAAACATTTTTGACGAGATTCAACGACGAAATAACCAGTGAATTTGGCTTTTTAGAGTGGAAATTCAACAAACTGAAACAAAAATAAAAGAAAGCGATTCCTATGCACTCACACTCGGAAAACTGAAAATTCAACGAAATTGTCCTGCGAATTTACCCTGTGACTGAAAAAAGCAAATATTTGAATGTGTAAATTCTGCGTCACAGAAACCCTCATCAAAGATTCAAGTATGCAAAGTCTAGTACACAAAGTCAAAATTTGCATTTTCACATTGTATCGCCCAATAGAGAGACTAAATTGTATGCCAAATACATGCTGACAAATGAATCCATGAATCGACAAAATATATTTGCTTTGCCTTAAGATTGGCTATGGAATTTTCAAATGCTAGTTTCAAATTATCAAACATGCAGGAAATCCTGCATATGATGAACAGAATATATGGGAGCTTAGTAGTACACAAATTTATCAAGAGATCCTATGAATTTCCTTCAGGATCTGAATTGTTGAAAAAAATAAGCTGTGAG
The DNA here is from genome assembly GCA_905338405.1 of Notodromas monacha. Lineage (NCBI taxonomy): Eukaryota > Metazoa > Arthropoda > Ostracoda > Podocopida > Cyprididae > Notodromas > Notodromas monacha. Next base: position 28,475 of record CAJPEX010002639.1, read on the forward strand.
CTGTTATTGAAGTGTACTTTGGGATACAGATACAGTTCAAGTAAAATAATTGAATAAACTGGAGGGCAGCCAAATCCCCTTGATTGTTTTCTAGCAACCCCATCGAACCCATCACGATTTTTTTTTTACAAAAAAGCTAAGCTACTGAGTGAAAAGTAATTAAACTGTTGATGAAGATGCAAATTCATTTTATGTTGAATAATTACCTCAGCACAAAAATCAACTGGAAGACAGATATACAGCCCTTCGTTGTTTTCTTTTTCAAATTAAAATTGATAGCAAACCCATCGAAACCCCTCGGATTTTTTTTTACTGCACAATTTTCAAGTGAGAGAAAAGTCCCACAGTAGGAACATCCAGGAAATGCAAGGAGGCTGGCGTCTGCGCGCATGGGACCCCGACGGCGGCGATCCGTCTGCCAGGGCCCCCAAGATAACCGCGACGAATCAATCACACAGCCAATTATTTTTTTTTTTGGCCCTCACTCTTCTAATCTTAATCCGAATTGAGCCCACGCTTGAGATCCTTAACAGGCGTTCATTAGATTTCTTTCAAAAAATAAATATTTCATTCACAACGGAGCGGGGAAAAAATAAATAAAACGTCCCGCTTTCTGATCTGACCCAAGCATAGTGACAAGCATAACGTTGAGAACTGAAATTCCAAGATTTCTGCTGGTTTTTTTTCTTTATTTTTCTTGGCCAAAGACATTCTTGGTGATACTGACACACACAAAAGCAATTACTTTACTGACACATTTTGGGTACAACGAGGATTCGTCGAAAATTTATTTGCAGCTTCTTAACATTTCTGGATTTATCCAATGAATTTTGAAGAATTTCTGATCTTAAAAATTATGCTTCAAATAACTTTCCAAGTCAAGGAATACAAATGGATAAAACATGTCATAAAAAGGCAGGATAGAATAGTTGTTCTTTCATCAGGGTTTTCACTACAAACCAATGGCCGCAATGAAGATCGGAATTCTGGAGAAATTTCTTGCACATCGCCAAAGGGAATTTTTAACACAGTCGTTGTTTGTAGAGATAAAATAGAATACTTTTTTATGATCATAGCAGTCCTGGAAAGCATAAGAATATTTCTTGAGCTGGACGAGCAACTGCATGACGCAGACAAAGATGGATCCGCTATGCGATGCCCATTTATCATTAAAGTATATTGCAATTACAGGTACTATATTTTTAGCCTGTTTCATAAATACACTTCACCATCGCATGCGAAAGTACAATATTTGAATGTTAGGGCTTGAGATTATTTTTGCGTGCAAATTTTAACTAAAACATGATTGCAATTTTCGTATTCTTTCATAAATAGCTTTCTTAATTACGATATCAAATATAGACTGCAAAGGTTCATCTGTTTTTCAATGAATCGATCAGACCTTCACTGTGCTATTTCATTTCAGAAAATTGATCCCATTTCTAGTGTAACTGAGACTCAACTTATTCCACTTCAGTTGCATTCGTGACGAAGGAAATCTCATTTTCACACCTTTTTGTGAAATAAATGTGGTGAGTTTCTCAGGATTTGGAAGTGAACATCTGGGTACTTTGCAATGACGCTTTTGAAAAAAGATACACTTTTCACAATAAAAGGCGAAAAAGGGACACTTCCAAATAATCGAGGTGAAATCGCATCCGCTGTTGATTTCCGTTCATGAAGCAGGACAACGCAGTGCGAAAAGAATTCTACAACCGTGGTGAAAATATTGAGCTTTTCTTTCTGATAAAAAAAACGAGAAAATTCGTTAAAACTTGTAAAGAGAGCGCAACCTATAAAAGTTTCTGTTCCATCAAAATGTCATTGATTCAGTAAGCAGCAAAAAAGTAAAATAAAAATTATCTTCATAAACTATTTACACACGCATGATGGTACTAAGTTGCGTGATTTGAGTCATCCTGAAGGCACTAAAAATGTCTCGAGAAAAAATTCGGAATAGATATTCTCTTTGGCTTTCTTCTTTCGAAAAATCGGCACTTATTCATACTTAATTACTGCTTCTCATTTACAGATCCACAAATTCTCAACTTGCTACTAATTCCTTTAGAAATATTCAATCTTGGAATTTCACGACGGGATTTGGTTATCGAAGGTGCTTATTTAAAATTATGACACTCAATCACTCAATCAGAAAACTCTGCTAGCATTTTATTTTTCAATTATTTATAGGTAGGTTCTCTTTTTCCGATTTGAGCCGTTGATCCGCAGAAACAAAAACATGAAAGTTTCTCCCAAAAAAAAGATGGACTCTTCGAATTGCCACGAGAAACTGTCAAATATAGTTCAGCAGATAATCCAATAATATTTTTTAAGGAATTTACGTTTTCTGTCGCACAAAAGAACAGCAATATACGATGGCTTCCCTTCAACGGACTTCACACACGCGCAAGTATTTAGAATCTCTGCGCCCGAGTCGCAAATAACCCCGGGGTAGGCTTTTACAAACGCAAGGGCAGTTTATTGGACAAATGTCGTAAATTATTTCCTATTGGCCTCATGGGTTCGCATGCAGTTTGCCCCAGCCTTAGGTGCATCATTTTGGGCCTTCATCCAAGTTGGTGGCGAGGTTTTATTTTTAAAATCGAAAAGAGGGTTCGCTTGCCAATTTTTTTTCAAATTTGAATTTTAAATGATTCAACGGTAATCTCCAGGGTCTGGAGACGTATGAAAGAATAATCAAGTCTTTCAAATTTTTGCGTCAGTGATGCCAAGTGTGAAATTTACTTTAAAGTGTCAAGCTGTTGCCAAAAAATGTCTTACCTCCGAGATTTCAAAGTTCTTAGCAAGCGAACAGACGAGCCTTGCTTACTGATTGATGTTTTTATGTAGAAATTGGTTTCTAAGTACTGTACTGTACTAAAAAAACATTTTGTGACATTCCGAATTAAAATTTTGATGGAGTTTTATAGAACCGTGTTATAACTTCACCGAATTTCAAGAGTCAAGAAAATTAATGTGCCAAAATAAATTTCAGTTTTTTCACGCTCTTTTTTGAGGAGCAGCGTATGCAAAATCCATTTTTAATTACATAATTTCGAGCATAGTCTTTCATAAAAAAGATCATCACCACAAGAATTCATCTTCGAGGTTTGAAGAGTAAATATCTTGAAAAGCTTTCAAATTAGGGAAACCAGCCTTTTATGTGGAAACGATGTCGGAACAATTACAGGAAGGAACATTTGTTATTTTTTGGGCTTCAACATACTGAATTAGTGAGTTTGCAGAATATTGAGATTGACAGCAAGGCTAAATATCTGCCAAATAAGTCACTCACTTCCATTTGAAATGAAGATAATGCAGTTCAAATTCGTATTACTCTTCCAATAAAGACCCCAGATTAATACGCCAAAGAACTCGAAAAAAATCGTGTTATAGAGGTTTAAGAAAGGAAGCCTTCAAGTTGAAGAGACCTAATTGTGCTACTCTTGAGAAAATTCAGCGACGCATTCTTGAAAAAAAAATCACAAAGAGAGGTTTCCAACTCAAAGAGGTTTGAATTATTAGCAAGGTCAAACGGAATCAAGTTTCCTGCTGTTTATACATAAATTGTACTGCGTTTTTCTTGTATATTATTTCATTATCCTGAGTACGCAGTAGATTATCCTGAGTTCGTGCGTTGATTCCTGTTTTTAAAAAAAGAACCAACGGGTATTTTCTGCGAGAAAGTGACGGGACTTTCGGAGAAAACCTCGCTTGAAAGCAAGATGGCACCACGGGGTGAGAATTTACGCGACAGTCGCGAGACACTTGAAAAGCCTGTGGATAATATTTCAGCGAATAATTGAGAGACCGTGCATAATGTGAGATCGTGTCAGCTTTTGCCCGGCTTTCCGAAAACGTTTCAAAAAGAAACCCCCCGCGGGCATCAAAAGAATAGGAAATAAATTCCACAGAAAAAGCCAGTGATTGATCCCTTGACCCGCATATCAACCCATTCCCAACCGAAACGAAGCAGAGATTCATGCTCGAAATTTCTGAAAAGAATCCAAAAAATCCCGCTTCATATGATTTTTTCTATCAAAAACGTCCCATAATAAGAGGGAATTGGGCAGCTGAAGCTAAGAATCGGTCGATGAACTTTTTTAGGAGACGAAAGTTCGTCAAAATTTGAACTCGGAATTGCTCAAAAATGTTTTTTGAGTACAGTACTTTGAAACTAATTTCTGAATAAAAAAAACGCATCCAACAGTAAGCAAGGATCTCTTCGCTTCCTAAGAACCTTGAAATTCCATCCCGGAGGTAAGACATTTTCTGACAACCGCTTGACACTTTACAGGAAATTTCACACTTGGCAATCACCGACGCAAAAATTTGAAAGACCGGAATATTCTTTCATGCGTCTTCAGACCCTCGAGATTGCCGTTGAATCCTTTAAAATTCAAATTTGAAAAAAAAATGCGCGCGTGTGAAAAGCGAATTTCATTTTTCTCATGTGACGTGGTACTCCTTCAACTGGGAAATATTTTCACTCCATTTCCCCTTGGATGAATAAAAATTGAAATTCTGTACTGTACTAAATTACGCGAAAATAACGTACAATACAAATCAAACAGCAATCCAACCAGGAAAGCGCAAGACGTGGCACAACTTTTGAGCCAACCCACGAGCAGTGATGGCGATTAATTGAATAAAAATACTAGATCGTCTTCAAAAATATCCACTCGCCTCATTCGCCTGTCGAAAATTAACTAGAATACCGTAGTTTTATCATATCTAAAAAAAAAAGAGTACCGTTAATAGCCTCGATTTCCCACTCGTGCTCGTCCGTCCCACTATAAATTCCGACCATCGTAATGAATGTCTAATTAAACCAAGGTTTATTTTTTCTCCGTGGGCCAGAAAATTCCGGAATGAACAGCGAATACGAGCAGCGATTTGTTGAGAAGATGTCCCACATCAAAGCCCTGTCCAAACACTCGTCGACTTTGTCCGACGCTTCAGTGCTCTTCTAACATCCTGCCCAGCTATTAAAATTGATAGCATCGCCCCAAAAAATGCCGGGAATCTAAAGCTACAAATTAATGGAAATTGCTTCCTCTTCAAGCATTAAAAAAAATGTCTACGTGCTTTTTTCTCGCTTCATTTGTTGAGAAACTGGAAGAAAGTTGTATTCGAGATCAACAAATGATGCATGAAAGTGCAATGAATAGATCGATTTAGCGATTATAGAAATGCAACCAAGAGACAAACTCGAATTTTCAATCTAGTTTGGAGGAATAAAAAGCATCGAAAATACCTATGTGTCTTTTTCTAGCCTCATCTGTTGAGGAAACGAAAGAAATTTGCGCTCAAGATCAGAAAATGAGGGATGACAATGAAATCAACAGATCGATTTAAGGATTATCGAAATGCAATCAAGAATATAATGCTCAAGAAATATCTAAGCTTTTTTTGTCGTCTCATTTGTTGAGAAACTAAGAAAAGGTCTTACTCAAGATTTATTTTAATGATGCATGAAATTGCATTGAATACATCGATCCAGAGATTATCGAAATTAAAACAAGATACAGATTCAAATTTCAAATCTATACTTAAAAAGGAAATATGTATACATATACGTACGTATATGATGTATGCCTATACGTGCTTTTCCCCTCATTTGTGGAGAAACGGAAAGAAAGTTGCACTCAAATAAATTCAAAAAAATTGCATAAAAAAACGCAAAAAAATAGATTGCTTCAGCAATCCCCGTCATGCAATCAGGACACGCGCGGGCTTGAATTTCCAATCAAGTATCAAGAATAAAAGGCATAAGAAATACCTATGCGCTTTTTTCTCGCCTCATTTCTTGAGAAACTAAAAGCAAGTTGTATTCAAGATCCAACAAATGGTGCGTGGAAAATTCAAAAAAAAGATTATTTCAGCAACCCCCGCCATGCAATCAGGATGGAGATTTGAATTTTCAATCTAGTTTTAGAAAGAAAAAAAGGTCTGTGTTCGCATCATACAAACAGGATGGGCAAAAAATTGAAAATCTTTGAGCTACTGTATCAACTGTTTGAACTAAAGTATTTGAAACGTGAAATAAAGCGTCAAATGGAGGCCAACCCAACTTCATTCCTATAGTCACGTCAAAATTGTATGACATTGCTAACAAGGATATTGTCAGGATGCGCATTTGAATGAAATATACCCAGAGAAAAATTTACCACTTGCTTTCTTTTCATAGGGTTGAAAAGGATTTTCTGCGAAGATTGCCAGAGTCAAAAGTATGGCTGTAGAAACACGCAGCTTTTCAATTTTTTTTCACATCTTAAATTATTCCTCAGGTTTTTCAAGAACGTTTCCTTTGAACTTTCGTATACATTTTTTAAGAGATTGGCAAGACGAAAAATGAATATTCGTGTGGCGAGCGAAAAAATATCAGTTTTCTTGCGTCAGTTCGCGTGCCTTTGGCGAAAAATAGTCCCCAAAATTTTCTCTACGTTTTTCGACTGTTTTGCACATAAAAACTCAAAAATAGTACAGTACATTATCTTACCTTGCAACATTATGTGTAATGATGCAAAGGGCTTCTCAGTTTTCCTCAATAGCTTCACAATCTTCGCCGAATGATGCAAATTTTTCTGGGAAAATTCAGTATACTGTATTTGCAATCGAGGCACGTTTTAAATTAATTTCGAGAGGAGCTTTTTTAAAACAAGTTTTACTCAAAGCTGAGAAATAATAAGGACGCGTGTCCTCTTTTGAAAAACTGGAAGAATACCTCTCTGTTATTGACGATTAAACCCGACCACTGTTCATTCAATGTTGTGGTACACTTTCGGTGCCTCATTAAAACAGGAACAACCTCAACAATGTAGAACACCGAGAAGCAGCTCAGAAATTTCAAGCAGTCAAAAATTATCACTGCTCTGCTCGAGTTCACGTCCGAGTCGTGTTAGGGCCACAAGTGAACCGGTTTTGACAAGTTAAAAAAAATTTAAACTAAGCACGCTGACACAAAAGGGGCACCGAATTCCGAACAACATATTTTCGCGAGAAGTGAGTCCATAAAAATACTCGGGGCGGCCATCTGCCGCCTATTAGGCGTCATTCCTCGGCGGGAATCCTCGCACCCCGCATCAGACATCGTTAAACCCCATCATCAATTTATTGCCTTTATTTCTTTCAAAAAAGTATTACGCATCTGTGTCGAAAATGAATTCAGATGCCTGCATATAAAACCGTACTACAGTATTTGAGCTCATGGCCATAGATTTTTCAGATATTTCTGCGTTTGCGAAAGCTTCAGCCAGAAATAAAATGAATTCGTGGGTTCAGGAAAAATGAGCTCATACCCTTCTTCTTTGATCCTTTCATCTTAAAATGAATCTCAAATTTTAAAAATGGACGTTTATTCGTCAACATCATTTCGACACGTTTTCAGAATTTAGTTGCTCTATAGAACCTCGTGGAAACCCGTAGAAGTCCTCCATAAGTCATAGACTAAAATGTGATAGATTTATGAAAATTGACGGATTTGTCATAACTAAGCTTGGGTGAGAATTTAATAGCCATGGACATCGAATAAAAATAATCAAAAATCGGCAATAGCTCTCTTAAGAACATGTTTACATCCACAGACAAAAGGGGGAGAACACTTTCAAACAAAGAAAGAAACTATTTAAAATACTTTTTATCACACCTTTGAATCACTTTCATCAGCTAAATAATCCTGGATTCAACGTAAAAGTGTCAAAACAGCCTCTTTGTGCCGCATTTCAAGTGCGAAACAAGCAGTGAATTGTTCAAAAATTCCCATGAGAATGTGGGAAAAATATGCATTGCAAAATAAGCTGAGAAAATGAGGAAAGTGCACAACCGGAAAAAATGTGGTGGATTGGCATGCAAAATCCTTGGACTTCGTGGTCTGCAAGGTTATCGTGGGGGTTACAAAAGGAAACCATTGATGAAATACCTGGAATAATTCGCTTCTCCCATCTGATGTCCTGGCGACCGACCGTAACAACAAAATGCAGTGAAGAAAGAAAAAAGGGGGGATGAATGCAAAGAATTGTAAACTGGTGTGGAATGGCGACGAAATAAATGCGGCAACCCTGTTTTGACCATCTTTGAAATCCTCCTCCCACGAAATCCAGCAATTTTCCGCTAAATTTAATCTTCCAAATGTGAAACCTTTTATTTGCAATGGCAACAAAATTGTTCAGTACTTTATGGCAGATATTTAAAAAAATGTTCCTGCCAGTCCGCAAAAAAATTTTTATGGATATTTTCCCAGTCTGCAGGAAATTTTATGAAAATTTGCTGGTCCGCAAGTTCAAAAGTATTGTTGTCCGTAAACCGAGGTATAAATAAATGTTCAAGTTCAATAAAAATATAAGTTTCAAATATATTCAATCCACAAATATTCGTACAATCTCACAAACATAAAAATAGAGAGCTTTAAGAGAGTCTTGCTAAAACGTTCTGCAAGTCTCTCTGAGGAATAACCGCGAATGATTCTAGATTAATT
>CAJPEX010002640.1:0-36919 GCA_905338405.1 Notodromas monacha
GGCGCCCTAGTCTGTAATTACGCAAGTTTTTGGTAGCGCGAATCAATCTTCGCCGCGGAGCCACGCCGGCCGCGTGAGAGAAATCATTCGTCGTGATTCAAACGAGGGTCTCGGTGAACAACGCCAATATTTTTTTCTCTTCTGTTTTTTTTTTTCGAGAGAGAATAAGAAAAATTCCGGAAAAACTGTGTTGCATTGCTCGTGAGAACTTTCATCGCGAGAGCAGTCCAGAGCTTTGACTTACCTTCACGACTCGTCGCGGATGCTTTACTATTTCCTGCCCACGTCCCCAAATATGTTGATCGTAAAAAAAAAGAAAGACTAACACATGACTGCGTTCCGAGAAACAATACCATAGTTATATGATTACAGGCCGCCTGCGATTGACGGCCGGTCTCCAATTTTTTGGCTATACATTTGATGAGTGAGAAGTGCTAAAATGCCGCAGGAAAATGAACAACATTCAAAGGAGAATGTTGTCATTATGTACACGCATAATATGCTGGGATACAGTATAGTAATTCAGCTGAAGCTAAGAATGAAATAAAAATCAGAATAATTTGAAGAGTTCACACGCTTTGACAACAATTTATGAAATCTAGAAGTAACCTAGCGAAATACTTGAATTAAAACAAGTGCTTCATCCACAGAAAAAAATTATCATATGCACCCATTGAACAATTCAATAATAGTGTTGTTGAGGTCATCGGTGCGTTATAGATTCAACTGATTTAAAAAGTCCATAACTTGGATACAGAATTCACGATATTCTGAAATACGCCCGCAAAACACTACCTTGATGAGTGAATTTTTAGCTACACAAAAAAATGGGCATGCAAAACACGAGGAAAACAATAAGGGGAGATCTCCGGGATACCTGTCCTATGTTGGAAAGTTTTGTTCCAATACTTCCTGTTCACTCTATCTCAAGTATCGGCCGCACTGTCTGGTCAGTGCGGCCGATGCGGCCTATTAACGAATGCATGCAGTGCAGTCCGCATCAAAATCTTCGAGCGCTTTTATTTTTCGAAGCATAAAAAACCGAACTGAAACGCAATATATACCCGAATTATTGCTCCGGTCAAAAACGTTACAGATTTTCGCCCACGAACGTTGGGGCCAGATCGTATGCTAGAAAAATGGGTATTCTTGCGCAGTCGGATTTCTACACAGGTTCACTGCAGTTCGTCATTTTTTCCTCAAAGCCTTCCCGCCAGATGAGGCTGTCAAATGAAATCAAACGAAATACTCCAATGGACATGGAGCACGTGAAAATGAACGCAGGTGTGCCTCTGAAATCTTACGTAAGTGTACAAAATTTGCCAAGAGCTCATAGTTCATACGTGAAACCTTGACGGTTAAATTCCAACGTTTTTTTTTTCTAAAAACGTAAGAGCAGCTGGTCCCTAATATCGCGCGTTTCGAACTTGCGAAAGTAATTTACGGCGTTAATACGAACGATGTGTGTCAACCGTCGATGAATTTCCAAAGGCAAAAATGACCCAAATATGTCTGATTTTTTTCATCGGAAGCAGATAGCCATCCTATTTCTGAAAAATTTCGAGTGACTAAGAAACCTACCTCATCGTTGTGTTTAATGTAGGTGAAGTCACCTTAAAACTCATTCTACTGTATTTGACTTTTCCAAACCCTGGACTAACGTTTCGAGTGACCCACGTCTATGTGCTTGAATACAAAAAAATGTAGGATGACTTTATGGGATTATTTCCGAAAATCACATTAATTTTTAATTTGAACGATCCGTTGGGGAAGAAGCACCGGCACTTTTGTTCTCAGATTGTGCACCATCACGTATATACACTGAATTACTGGATTTCCATTTGTGTTTAAATCAGGCACCCGTTTCAATGGAGAAAAACCCCCGTGATAACGAGGAAGCAAATTTCGAGTGGAAATCTTCAGACACCATTTGAGACATAAAGATGTCGATTCAGACATGCAAAAAAGTATGAATAGAATTCGTTCAAATCGGCCAGTTTTACCTCAGACGGATCGTTATCCTAATTCCGAGGTTTATGAGGAAAAACGGATCAATTAATTTCTCGACCGAGGAGTTCTGGCCTCGGGAGAGCGCAAGGGAATGATCGGCATCTCCCAATGTGACCTTGCACGACAAGTTCGTTTTTAGGTCGACATAAACATGGTTTTCCATTACGCACAAAGCCAAAAAATATGATCCCATGCAAAGTACTTGTTCGCGAATACCTTGTCACGAAATGTACAAACATCGACGGCGTCCTCGTCGCTGGAATTATCCAAATTTATCGTTATGTTGAAGATAAGGTCAACCCTCACTGCGATGAAGGTTTTTTATGACGGTCGGAATAAAATGAGTTTTATGCCAACTTTGTCGCCTATTTTTTCTAATTACAGTATTTTACAGTGCGTGAATTTGTGGCATACCTAACGACATCCATCACGAACCTTACCTGCATTTTCTCATAAATCCGCTTCAGATTTCTCTCACAGGTGTGAACTAAATTCATCCGATTGCTAATCAATATTTTTAAATACGGTACTGTTTGGAAGATGCTCACACTATTAAACAGAAAACGGTCTGAAAACTCTTCTCACAAAAAAAAAAAGTTCGAGGACATCCCGCACGGAACTTTATCGAACCCAAAATGTACTATACCAACTGAAAAAGCGTCATTCGGAAATGCTGATTTGAATAAAAGTGCAGTACTGCAGCTCCTCAACTTTTGTCGGCGTCCCGAATCAAGTACCTTTCAAAACCGAGATCGTGATCCATTTCGTGGGCGTATTTCTTCAACTTAAAATGCACCAGAGTAAAGCAAGTACCAAGTATTAAATGCATCAAATAGTTCAATAATCGAGCACATGCAGTAAATATGGAAGCATTCACTTTACCTCAAATAAGGCGGTCGATGAACTCCACCATGGACAATATATAAAGATTTTTCGCTGTGAAATACATTCTATACGTCGTCCAACTGGCTTCTTCCTTTTTCTGACAGAAACCAGTGGTTGGGTGTGGAAAGCCTCATGTGTGATACAGCACAGAGAAAATTATGGCCAAACTTGTTTTCCCTTTTATGAAACTTCAAAGTGGATGACGTAGACATTTTTAAATATTCTCGGAATGATTTAAAATGTTGGTAGGCGGCTGAAAGTACTGCACAGAATCCCAGGACGGGGCCCATGGCAGGTAATATGCTATTAAAATGTTATGAGTGCGCACTAATTGAACCAAATAGAATTTGAGCTTCTGCTGGAACACTTGAAAGTCAAAAGCTTGAAAAAAGGATTGAAAAATGAACAAAATTCTTGAAATGGATAGTTGCATACGTGCAAAAGAACACGGCGAGGAACGGAGGAAATCTTTAGTAATACGCCGTATACATTCCAGTACTAATCACAAAGTTTAGTGCCACGTGCTCGCACTTTTTATTTTGTTTTATTACGATCATGTTTACTGCTGCGTAGTAAACCTGATCGTAATTTTGCATGAATAAGAAATGCTGCTCTGCTGGCAACCTTGGAAAAACTTTCAATAACGGGATAAAGTCAAGGAAGCATGCGTGGAGGCAGCGCACATCATAAGCCATTCAGGCGGCGTCGTGGATAAACTCGGAGAGCTGCAGAGCATTAATCTGCATACTATTTGGCTTCTCAACTCGTCCAGATTCGGGGGACGTAATGATTAGAACGCACGCAATCTTCATTCGCTATGCAAGGATGCTACGATTCATTTCTCCCCGTGACGTATACTGTCAAAAAGATGCCGGAAACCGACGTGCCTCCGTCGACGGAACACACCGATGTCACAATGGAAGCCCAGCGGCTGATGGAAAAAAGGACCCTGATCACGAATGCACCTAGGAAAGGCTTGCAGTGGAGTGATTACGCAAACTGCAGCAAGCGAGATCTGTATCGACGAAGCGCTGAACAATGCCCTGGGCTGAGTTCCGCTGAGCTTATTGGGTACTGTATCCGCAAAACGAAATAAAAGGATGAACCCGGGTTGGACAATCATTGTTTCTATTTTACCACTTCATACCCCATTACTAAGTACAGTTCCTAGATCCAACGCCATTTTTATACCCGCAATTCTCACACCAATGCATAAAACTACGCCTAGATTTCCTGTCGAAATTTATTTATTTATTTAAATTTATTTATTTTACTGTCGAAACCGTATTTCTACGATTGTAGGCCGCACATTCTACCCCACTCAAGTATGCCCAAAGGCTCGATCTCGGCGATAACCTAGTATAGGTGGTACTGAGGTCCCTTGTGATCAGTACATAATCGAGATTGCCTGAACTTCGCAAAAAGAATGCGGATCATCCCGCGTGGAATCCATTTGAAAAATAAGTCCATCATCAATTGTAATACTGTACTCTGAAGGTCGTTAAACTTACTGTCAGCAGGCCTTAACCTCAAAAAATGTCCGCCATTCTTTTCAATTCTCTTCGGATATTATTTCGGGAAAATAAGCGGGTTTAGACTTTCTAAACTGCATGGTTCCTTCAAATCTTTGAATGTTCTAGGCAAAAGATATTTTGACCTTAAATACACAGTGAACATAAAAATGCGGCGTGGAGTCGAAATTTACTGTGCAGTATACTGTATATAATATCGTCAATCCTGCATTCATTGCGTAATCCTCTTTCATCCAAAAATTATTCTTGGTTGGTCAATGAATAGGTAAGCAATGTTTGCGGACGTTGTTTTGAATATCAGATTAAGCAGTACCCCTGAAATGAGCCCTGATCATTTTCCGAAAATGTAACGTTAACATTTCAATTTCCTCCACATGCAGAAACAATATTTGTCGAATAAAATGCATTCTTCTCGGTCATCTCCTTCGTGCATACTTATCGTAATTCGTTTTTTCTGATCTCCACATACGATTTAACGAAATCGTCCCCATCTTCAGAACATTCAAGATAGTATTGTATATATGTAAATCGCAGCTCATAAAAGTTCTCTTTCTTCCAGCTAAAGTCTTAGTGTGTAAAATCTGCCATTTTCGAGCAAACGCGAAACCAGATGATAAAAGAGATGAGCTACCTCGAAAGTTGATATATGCAAATTTCATCACATTTCCGCAGCTATCATTATGGGAATCCTTTGAAGAAGATTATAGCTGCAGGCGTAATACATGAAGGATATACCGCCAGCGTCTTCTTACATTCCAGTCAATTTACGGAATTCATAATTTATTTTGAAATTGCTGCATACACGCGAGGAACAGAGTGATCATGAATGGGTGTCGACCGAAAAGTATTCTATGCCATGAGGTAGATACACGAGAAAGTTTCCGTTGACCCATGCTTTTTCCGAATACTTTCTGGAGTCGACAGAATGACGGTGTTGTGAAGAAATCATCTTCCTCTCCGCGTGGCGACTCACGACGAACTTCCAAGCACGTTGTTCGTGCCAGGAAGCACGGAATTCTTCAGCCAGTTGAGGAAATAAACTTCGGAAGTAAGATGAGCAAACGTCACTAAGAACTCGTCCGAAGAAATGATTCCTTCACGTCGACGAGTCCATCTGGAATTCTTACGCATCACGATAACGTCAGTACCGTGGACAGCCTTTGCTCCCCAGCTTTCAACTTTGTTTCCTCGCGCGTAGTACCCGTGCTCGAGGAAGGGAATTGTAATATATGAACTTCTGAACTCGATGATGGGTCAACACGAGAGGTGACCACTATCATCTCTTTCTGCCTCGTGGTACGGTAGATGTTACATTTCGTAGAAGTTTACTGTATACAATGTAAAGTATTTTTATCTCATGCATCCACGAGATTAGACGCCCATCTGTACTTCTGGTCGGGATTCAATTTAATTAATGAGGGCATTCCTCCCATGAAAAAACATTTTAATCTGAATTTGGAGGGTCATAAAATGATTCGCCAATATTTCGGCTGCAGAATCTCCTCTGAACTGCTTCATTCGTTTTCAGCCATAGAGTACTGTACTTCGAAATTTCAGAATTGAAAATCATTTACTTTCCCTCTGAATTGAATCACAGTTTGCCATGCGAACCATTTTTGTTGCTTGGAATGAAATTTCAGCTTTGTCTCGGCACTTGATGGCTTGATGGACAATTACTGTAATCACTTATTGGCAACATTTCAGGAGATATTGAATTCTATATATTGGTTCAATCTTTTTGGAACGTATCAGCCGGTTTCGCGCACATCTGTCTACGAAAATGTGTCCCATGCATCAATTCCCCAAATAATCGAACGAAAGAATTGTTGAAACAAAGTGAGATTGGTAGCATAAGCCATAAGGCACCATTTTCATGACGATGCATTCATTGAACATTTCTTAATGGCTGTTCACATTAAATTATGCTCCTTATTCCAACTGGTTTACACGAAGAATCCGGTTTATGCATCACGATAATGTCAGTGCCGTGGACAGCGTACCCAGCTTTCAATAATATATCATACAGTACTTTGTATAATAAGATGAGATAAGCTCATCTTATCATAATACTTCGTATTTTCATACAATACTATCATAATTTTATTAATTACAACTAGCGCAATCAAGAATACCATACCTACTTGACCAAACATTATCTTTTTGTACACAGCAGTATAACTCTGATTATTAAGACTTCCAATGATTTGTAATTTTGTTTAGACATGTCAAAAGTTTGACATGTTTCGATCATTCTCCCTGATGGGATGAAACAATGCGGAAGGTAAAATTTCAATTTTAAGCGGTTTTTTTCTTTGGCTTACCAATCAGCCAATTATTATCTAGTGTAATAATTTAAAGTTTTAGACTACTGCAATTTGAAAGATAAACTTTCCAATAGCATGAATATTTAATCCTCCGAAGCAATTTAAAAGATAATCACATGGATGGTGCGCATTCACGAAAGTATTGGCATTCGAGTGAAGTAAAAATGTTGAGTTGTTGAACACGAAACTAGTTATATTCCATTGAAGAAAAAATTATCATGATCATCGCTGGAAATCCCTTATAATTCTCCGCGTACACTTCCTGTCTTACCAGGGTTTCAAGATATAATGCATCCGGATAGTTTTTCAAATTGCTAGGTCAAGGGTTAAAGTATGCACTGCGCAATCCTAGCATGAAGGGCAATTTAACTTTCCGTATCTGTGATTTATGAACCGTACCCCTGAAAATTTAACATATTACCAGCAGGCATCCTTTCAACAAGCGTCGTAAACCGGGTTTTTCGTAATCTCAAAAAATGGGTTTTCGTGATCGCTTGTTCATGTTGAGTGGCTTACTCCGTTGTTCTCAATTTATCACGTTCATAACAATTTATCCAGGTCTTATTAGAATATCATGGCAGCTATTTCAGAATGCCCATACAGTACTTTCCGGCAATAACAAAGAATTCAGTCGGTCAGAAGCCCGGGTAAACGAGACTCAGTCGTATTCTCAAACGAAAATGAATGCGAGAGAAGGATGAATGGACAGGAAATAATGAGATATTCATTTCTAAGATTATCGTTATCAAAGTGTTTAGTCGTTATCCCCTTTTCAGGGAGTGATATGAAGGACCTGGATCAATACGCACGAGCTAAAGTACTGTATTGCACTATTCTTGTGACCCTGAACCGATCAAATCGTTCTTGATTATTTCGTCATATCAGAAATAAATTTTAGGTATTTTCGAATATTTGTTACTTTTTAAGTAATCCCAAAGGGAGCAAGTCGACCATTGGCCCGGATAATCAATTTTCCCGCATTTTCGAGAAAAAAGGAAGAAAATAATGACTCGAACTGTGGGAAACAAGCTGTTAAATTCAAAGATTCCTCGTCTCACGCGTTGGTATCGTCATTCCCTACCCAGGTGTACCGTGGCGAACATGGCTCACTTTCCCCGCGCCCGGGGTACAAAAGACGGGTCGGTTGAACGTCCGGAATCAGTACCCACGTTACGACGGAGGCGAGAAGAGTAGACGGGTTCCGCGGTCGGCATTCGAATCAACTCACACACGACACTTTCGGCTCGTCGACGCCGACAGGTCGGCGGAGCGAACAGACGCCCGCGGTACTGAATTCATGACGCGGAAGAAACAGAATGGATCCGCGGATCCGAAGGGATTTTCGTCGTCGACGTGCCGGTCGCTGACGAGGAAAACAAACGCCGCGCCCGGACCCGTCGGCCCGGAATACAGATGAGCCCCGTATACAACTTCGATTTCCAAGCCGCGCGCTGCCAAGGAAGGGCATAATTCGTAATCCTTCCCTGGCTCGCCGCAGAGGAACAATAAATCATCATTCCGACAGTAGCTACAACATTCTTACGTTGGGAAACCGGCACTTGAATATGAAAGCAGGGCGTCGTTTCATCCCCACGTGATTTCCACTTCGGCAACATATTTTCCCAGCTATCGAGTCCTGATCTCTCGGCATGAAAGCGGAATAAATTTTGCGCAAAAGTAACGCGTGCGTAAAATTAGATCCCAGCGAATTTGTGCTCAAAATCACGAATTAAAAAATTACTGCATTTTAATGCTGTACTTCGGGTCTCCGACTGTTTTTACCAGATTATTAATAAACATACGTACGGAGTTTACGTTGAGACAATCTTCACGTTTTCCAGAAAAATCAACTGATGTCAATTGCCCCTTTCCGATCAGTTTTAAGGGATTAATCATGATCCTAGACAGCCTTTTTACCATTAATATCGGGCAGATGGACGAAGCATATTATATTAAAGGTTTATAGTAATCGAAATACGTATACAGAAAACTTGATGGTTCAACTTGACGAATTCATGATATCACGCTACAACGGCTACATGGTTAGAAATCGAGAGGAGTTCAGAGATAGGAACTCCGTCACCACCTGAATCTAATGATGCAAGGATTTACGAAAATAAATTGCATTTGCATAAGCTGAGAGACGGAGTACAGTATTTTCAGCGCTTCAGAAGAATGTTCCACGGACTAATGAAGATTAATGTAATGAAGTTTTAAAAAAGCTTCAAATTGACTCGAAGAATCTCCGCGACAGCTAAAATGCAAAATCTTCGTGTCAGCAATACCCGACATGATGTTTCCCCGACGAGTCACTCATGTAAATTGGTGCTCACTGGTAGTCAAACCATTCGTTTCTCTCACTCGCCGGTACTCGTGATGGCCACACGACGGCGAGGTGAAAGTCTTCATAACTTATTTATAAGATCTGGCCCACCTCCGATGAATTCCACGCACACGATAATTTTTAGGTAAAATTCTTCAATTTTGATCGAGTAAGTGATATAATAACCCTCGAACGATTAAAAAAAAAATGGAAGACATCGGTTGCCAGAAGATAAAGTAATGCCCACGGAAAAGCTGCAAATACCTGTGTCATACGATACCCTAAACGTACTGTATCACTTATCCTTGAGCACATAAACAAAAGCATGCAAGAACTTGACTTGAATTTACTGACATGCTTCGGCAATACCATTCGGGGCAGTTTAATTATGTTTAGTCCAAACTCGTATCTCAGACCTCTGTTGAAAAAATTATCGGTATGTTTTGGAAAAGATTAGAGAAAACACTTTTTTAGGTTTCAAGATTGCACTTTGTAACCATAAAAAAAACTGGACCTTATTCTTCTCTACTCGATTTTTGCGGAGTCGGAAGTTCTCCAACGCGACTCTGTTTCTGTTTTTGCGGTCATATTATGGGTATATGCAGGTGTGAGGTGATTCAAGCCAATAAAGTTCATCTTCAAGTTTCCATGATGAGGTTGAAGATGACCATAACAAATAGCTGTGGTAAATAATCTTGATAAACAAAGTTTTGGAGAGATCGAAGGCTTTCATAGAGATACTTTCATGAAATTCGTTTACTATCCATTCCCGCAGCCGAAGCATATCAAGGTATGCGCATAAAAAATCGTTGGTCTAATTAATTTGTATTCTAGTCCAGCAAAAATAAAACAGTTGGTTAATCAGCCTTTGCGTACGTTACAAAACCGCGAACTTCACGAGTAAAGGTTCACGCAATTGTACGTGATCACGTTATATAATCACGGAGCTGATCGTAACCTTTAACCACGAATACATTTCAGACGCCTGACTGATATTGATTCGCTTATGAGGGCGTTGTGAGATGCAATCACTCATTTCATGCAGGCACAGGTCGTATTGGCAACTGAAAGAATGAACCCCAGAACCGGAGCGGAACGCATTCACAAGCACGAACTTTCTCCTGCGATTCATTGTCAGCCCGTTTTTCTCCCGATTTACCCGCAATCATTCACCTGTCAGATTTCACGGACCCGTTGCACTGGCGACTTCATGTACTTCCTGGGTCTGGCTGACGACCGAAAACAAAATACGTGTCAAAGGTCGCGCGCCGTGATCTAGATTCATTTCGGGTAAACCGCGGATCATATCCCCCGCAAAATGTCTTCTCGGTGGCGAGTACTGCCAAGAAACATCACGCTTTTTGCGCAACACACGCTAATCTTAAACTCAGACGCCACCGCAAAACAGATCACCTTCATCAATCCCGTTTATTTCTCAAAAATCGGCAGAATTAAAACGGCCGGCCTCACTTCCTGGCTTCCACCGCAACAGCGAAGAAATGTAAGTACAGTACGGAAGTGCTTCACACAATGGAGGGCATAAAAAAATAGGAACAATTTTATCAACAAAAAATGACACACCATGAACCCGTCCCGAACAACGAACCGAATCTTCCCAAGAACGACGAACTAACAACTATCCAGAACACAAACAAAGCAGCGAGGCGGTTCAACGACAGCATGCAAATTCGAAAATCAGTCATTAGCGGGAACTGAAAAGTTCGACGATGCTGTTCCCGGGCTTTTCTCTCGTCTGCTTTTGCATTATTTGCATTGCTTTCCATTCCTGTTACTTTAAATACTTTGTAAAGTTGACGTGAGAAGAAGACGAATTTTAAGAAGAGTGGTTCAAGTAGCAAAACTAAGGCCTTGCAATATTTCAGGTTGGGAAAGCGCAAACGTTGTCGCCGCGCATTTGTATTCGCATTCGTGTCACATGCACCGAAGTCCTCATATATTCAAGGAAAGCTTTTTGTCAGATTAGTTTCGTTATACGGGCACCATTGGTAAATCGAACTTCCTAGGACTATATAGAAAGGCAAACGACTTCTTAATTGAGTAAAAAGCAAGAAAACCACCTTCTTTGCTTAATCTTTCAACTCTCTGAGACCTCACTCACGCCTCAGTTAGCCAGGTACAGTACATACGATAATAAATCAGCATGAATAAACTAAATGCCCAGCAATATAAATGAATATAAGTAAACTAAGATCCTATCAGTTTACTGTGCAAGTACATGCTTGTCTTGAAACACTGTTTTTCAGCGCATGAAATGTGTACCGCTGTGGTGGTGAGCGGGGGTTTCTGCGAACTGTTACGCAAGGTGTCTCTACGTGAGAGCTCGGCGTTCAAACAAAAAGTGAGTTGAAATAAATTGGAATAAAAAATTATGCATTAACTACAGCATAACTTGAAAGCGTTGACCAGAATAAGAGGGGCAAAATTAGGAAAAGAAAATTGGTCCAAGGAGACCGAGAACC
Organism: Notodromas monacha; assembly: GCA_905338405.1. Taxonomy (NCBI): domain Eukaryota; kingdom Metazoa; phylum Arthropoda; class Ostracoda; order Podocopida; family Cyprididae; genus Notodromas; species Notodromas monacha. Next base: position 11,555 of record CAJPEX010002640.1, read on the forward strand.
AAATAAACTGTGAAGTTTATTGCGCAATATGCTTTGGACATGATGACATAAAATGAACCAGTAATCTTGGCGAGAGCCATAAGTGGTGCTTCGTATGCTGCACCTAAATGGTGTAAAAAAAATGCAATGTCTTGAAAATTGAGCAATGCAGAAAAAATTATCAACTTCTACCAGTAATTCTTCCCTGTAAAGAGTCGATATTGGAATGAAGTCAATTTACATCTGATAAGCTAAGAACCGTTTCATCAAATTAGAATACTTCGAATCGAATGAGTGCAAGGACATCAAGTTGATAAGCCAATTAGGAAAAACCAAAAGCAATACAATCAGTATTAACCTCACCTTAATTACCCGTGTCATTGAAAGTCAGAATATATGCAGTATTAGAAATACAAATTACAGCTAAAATATACGCATGATCCTCATTTCTGCAGTTTTTCAGCATGAAATTAAGGTGGCTCATTATTTTCATTTCATTTTCCATTTTAAGAAGTCGTCACAGGAAGTCGAAGCCAATTATCCGCGATAATCAATAACTTGGAAGAAGATTTCCAGAAAATATTTACACCATTTCTCCGAACGAACGAAAACTTTACTCTGATAACTTTTGAGGCACTTCCGAGAGTACAAAACAAAAACTTTCTCACGGCCCTTGAAAAAGATGAAGGCCTTTAGAATTTACCGCTGAGAGGTTCCCGCATTGCGTGCGTTGATGGTCTAAATCTAGACTGAACAGTATAACTGGAGATATATAATTTGACATGATTCGATAGCATCAAATGAGCCTCAATTTGGAGCTTTTTTTCTTCGAAAATGACAGCTCAAATCGTTTGGGTGATAACCGGAGGTTTAATTTGCAAATATGGTTGACTTGAAGAACGTCTTAAAACACTGAGCATCGAATATAAAAGTGAGACCACTAGATGCGGACATAATCAGTGCATCAAGAGTGTTCCTAAGTTGAATTGTCCCTAAGTCAAGTCTTGTTTTCCCATAGACTTGCATTATAAAATTTTTAATTGGTATTTTATGGGAGAAATATTTTAATGAATTCCAATAAAAAATTTTCCACTTGGATTCTATTCAGTGAATAGATTTTCAACTCAATAAGAACATTTGGAGGATTGAATTGTATACCACTGTACAGTTCATTGAAATGTTGGCATATGTAAAAATAACATCCAAGTCACAAAGGGAGAAGGAAGTCCCACTGTGCTATAGGTACTTTTTTTTAATCAGCTGAATGGATGGGAAAGTGATGGGAAAAGTACCGACGAATTTTTCTTGCATAGATTTCAGGGTTGGAAATATCTGTTTCTTTCAATTAAGCCTAATAAAAGTCAATTTCCGAAAATTTATTGGCAATTTTATCATGCAATGTCCTCATGTCGAGTCAGTGTCCATATGGCAGGTCTTTCTAATGATTTTTTCTTGAAAAATAAGTGTCCCTATGCCAAATTTTGCCCGCGTCGAGGTGTCCGCATGTGGGGGTCTCACTATATTAGGAATGAATGCTCAGCAAGATCGTAAATGACGAGCCTCGAGAAGGAATATCGCAAGCACTCGTGAATTTCCCATTCCCTATGGCGCGAAAGTATTATTTTCGCGCATGACATCCCTCGGAACGTTTGATTTCGCAGACAACGATTCGCCCTAACGAATTTAAGGCGAGGGCGCGACCCGACACGGGAGCCAATCAAACGCAACGAGCGTTCACACCGGAGTTCGAACGCGGCAAGAGGACAAGGACGATACAAGTGCCGATTCCCGAACCCAAAAGTACCGAGTACTTCGCACCGCGTCAAGGGTGTTGTTCGTAGCCTTGACTGCAAACTTGCGTACGACTTGGTGCTCATCGGTCGAATATAACGAAGCAACAATGAGTTCCAGAAACCGAAATTTTTGCTAATTGGATGGGTCAACGATCGCCCACGCGAGTTTCGGGTACAATATTTCGAACAAATGTCCGCGATGACAACCAACAACAACGACTTTGAGGCTGTTTGCGACACAAACATTAAAAAAGTTCCGCCATTCGCTCTCGTAACTGACCCCCGCATATTCTCGACTTCGTCATGACTTTACAAGTGGTTTTCTGAATTCCGGACAAACCTCGGTTCGGCTCTTGTCAATCAGAGGCTTGTATGCAAGCAAAACTCGTTAAAGCTGGGGACAAAAAGAGAAAAGCTTGACAAAAATTCCTGCTCTGGACACGCCCGCAATTTCGGCAAGAAACACTTGCACAAGGGAGCGCATCGGGCTTCACAACAATGCGAGAATCGTACTAATGACATTCTTGACAACGAGGTCACGTTCGATTATTTGAAAGATCCGTCGCATTCTTGTCGAGTTCGTCAATTCCTTGGTTTTAAAGAAAATCAAAAATACATTTCAAAAGAAATGGAATCCAGTTCTAATCAACGCACGAGACTTTGAGCTAGCTTATTTCCTAAAAAAAACTACAAGGTTCCACGATAAATTTTCAAAAGTGCTCTTTGATTTTAAAAAGAAAATGCCAACGAAGTCCATGAATCACAACTGGAATTTTCTTATTGATGTTTCAGAAGGTGGAAATATTGCCCTGCAGTTTCTGTAAAGCTTATAGACGAGCGAGTGGGAAATTAATTTAAGGAAGGCAGATGCTTAAAAAAAACAGGAATTTCAAAAAAAAAAACAGAAGGACAAAGAGGAGTTTGTCAGGTAGCGCTACTTTTTTGTAAGACTTCAATCCATTCTTCGGTTCAGCTTCAATGAAATGGACGACGAGAAAATAGTTCCGTGGCTCAATCGATAAATAGGTTTCATTTAAAGAGAACAGGGAACACAAATCATGGCCAGGAGACCAGGTATCCGTCAGGCGAATGAAAATCTAGCTCCTTTGTTCCCGACCAAACAAAAGCAAAAATTCTCGGTGATTGTAATCAGACCGAGAAACATGTTGAAAGCTTTCGTATAGCGGGATCTAAATCGAAAGTTGTAACAAAGCGTTCGGAATTTTGTTCAGTTATCATGAACCGTTAGTGTGAAGGATGATCCGGAAAAGATCCCCTTTTCTGCGCTGAAACTCGATTAAATTCATCTCCTTTTTGAACTCTTCTAGCTTTTGCAAATTGGTCAGAGGAGCTGGATAAATCTATGAGTATAACTTAGCAGATCATAAATGTTAATTTTCTATATCCACACAAATCATTATGGACGGCGAAGGGGATTCCTGATGACTCACTCGGGATAACAAGAACAGTGTCCTGATTCAGCCAATTCAATGAACAAGGTCCAGACCTAAATCTTGAATAAGCCCTCACGATTTTCAGACCCTGTTCTTCTTATGATACTGTATGAATATCCTCACAATATCGTGAGAGATTCACACGAAGCCCGACCCAAAAAAAAGTATTCAGCGTATATCATCGAGATGATCACAATGACGGTTACCACCACAGGATTGTAAATCCTCCATTCACGCTCACTCAGATCATTTCACCATTCATTTGCAGTTGCGTTAATTTTGAAGAATCTGTAGTTTGCATAATTTTGGTGAGCGCGATGATAAAATAGCGGCGGCATGGAAAATAAATCTAGCAGATGCAGTGAAATGAGAGAAAATGACAATTAGAAACTATTGAATTGGCAGAAGTTAACGTCGCACTGGAAAAAAGCCAAGAAGGAATCACGAAGTATGAAAATTTGCAGGGGAATTGATGTGAGGGAGAATTAATTGACAGACGAAAAAATGTTTAAAATACGTTGAAGAAGGAAACGCAGAAAATCATTCGACACACGGTCCACGCCCTCAAATAAATCTTGAAGCAAAACCTTGTGAGGGGGGGGGGGGGGTGAAATTATCACTATGTTTGAGCTAGGATTACTTTTTTCCGCCAATAAATTGTTGCATTCCTTCGATTAGCTAATCACTCCCGGATGTATTTTCCATCAAACCAACAACAAAATTCACAACAGCAATTATTTCATTCTTGAAAAATACCACGTTACAGGCACCCAGAACAGAGCCCTCATTGGACATGTTGGCTCGAGAGATGCGGGAGCTTAGGTCACAAAAGCAAGGACTTTTCATAACTGAATGTCTGGTTTTCTTCCTTTGCAATCAAGCTATGAAATTTAAATTCCCCGTAAAAGATATAATCTTGCAACACTGTATATTTACCGCCTGCAGGGTGAACCTACAGGCATGTTCAGGGCTTCATGTGATTCAAAGGTTGAACTGATCTATAACTATTGTATGCTTCAAACTTGAGTCAATGACAAACGCGTTCATAACTTTTTCAAATTGAACCCAAGATGCGTAATTTGTATACCACCATTCACTAAACACCCTTTTCACTGACTTTCGAGCTTCGCTCTGATCACAGGAATTCATATCCAAAACTGCACATATGTATTTCTTTCCTGAAAAACTTTATAAATTTTATATACAGTACCATATATCCAGTGTGCAACATATCGTCAGTGGCATCCCCGACTTCAAGAAACGTTCTTTCAAATAAAATAATCAAGCATTCTATTGTGTGTAGTATTCAAGTCAACCCCAAGATTTTGTGAAACATTAGGCACTGAAGCTTTTTTTTTTTTATTTAAACAGAAAGGAAGACAGGCGTATGTTATACCTGGGCATTACGATAACGAATGTATTTTCGGTTTTTATACGGTCCTCTTTGATCAAAAGTTTTTGCCCATTTTTTGGGAGGGGGGGGGGGAGTTTACGACCGGTATTTTTTACGAAAGAAAGGACACTGTAGTAACTTGAAACGGAAGCTGCTATCGTCGGCTTTTGGGTGATGAAGAAGTTGCAAGAAAACCCTCCGTGTCCGGATGCTCGAACGGAAGCGAAAGACCCGAAGATTTGTGTGCCAGCCTGAGGGGCCGCAGTAGAATAGAATTGCATAACGGTAACCGTCCACAGGACTTATGATCTGGTTCTCCAAAAGTACCGTCACCCGGGATTTACGGGCGTCGCAGCAGTCGAAGGAAGCAACACGGGGTATGAAAAACGTTGTATATAGGTACTGTACTAAAAAGACGGCCCCGTGTAGTAGCATGGAACTCGGGTGAAAACGGAAGCAACGTCATGGGGCAACCCGCGTGTCCGCGAAGAAATGAACTCGGGGGGGATGATGAGGCAAGTAAGGGGATTTCATTGGTCGATTGCAGCGTGACGCAGCATCCCCACATGTCCTGAAAACACAAGAACCCGGGCAGTTAATGGTCTCCACACTCACCGCGCAACAACAGGAAATCATAGAACGCGTCACTTGTGGAGGAATTCGATCCTCTTCTCTGCCGCGTGAGTACTTGATCGTCCTTCTGCGAGGAAGTGACACGTTTCGGGGAAAAACGCACATTAGCTAATGCTTCCTCTCCGAGGTCAACAACTCGTTGTCTTCATACTCCGCATGCGTCATCATAAATTACCCCCTGAGATGCGATTCCAAAAGCTCGGGTGTTCGTGACCCGGTTGCCTTCCCGAGCATCCAAATTCTTCGCGATGCGGCGTGAGAAATGAACCCGACCGGAATACATTTCATCCGGAAAAGAATGCGAGGCAGTCGCGTTCAGGAAAACGAGGCACAGATAGAGAACACCTCTGAAGACTGTTTTTCCCCCCACCATTACCAACAAAACGATTGGATTCCAGCGCGACGATTTCAAGAAGCGCGAGGCACGTGCTATTTTGATTGAGGTAGTCATTACATTCGTAAACGAAGAGGAATTTTTTTTTCTGTCGGAATGCTAAGCAGCCTTCGAGTTGCGCCGCAATTCTCAACATTCCACCGCGGGGCTGGGAAATTAATAGGCGAGAAATCCGACATTGCAGTGAACGAAAGAGACAAACGAGTTGCAAGACAGGCGTGAAAAATTATCCGATAGATTGTTCCTTATATACACCTAGAAAGTACACTTCCATCAGCTTTTCACACCCTGAATCTTTTCATGGCCTTGAGAGAATGACGAAAATTCACGAGCAATACGGCATCCGGGCAGCCTCAAATTTCGAATGCTTCGATAAAAGTTGAACACGCTTCACTTCCAAAGAAACAGTACACAACCGAAAAAAGATTAACATAATTCACGAGTCAGATTCCAGCAGAGATTTCCAGAGTTGACGAGTGACGTTTCAATATTTTTTTCTTTCCTTTCAGAAGCACCCGTTTTTTTTATTATTATTTTCTTAGAGCGGCTGGAGATGGACAAAATGTTCATCTGAAGTGGTCATTTTTATTAACCAAGGTTGGAATGAGGAGAAGCCGGATTTGTAAGTGCGTCGTATGCATTGTGAGAAAATGAAATTTACCAGCCATGCATTGCATATTTGATAAATTTGCAGATGGTCTCGTTCGAACGAGTAACATGCCTGATTGAAAACTATTTTTAGGGACGATATCTCTCTTTTATCTGGCAACCATCATGTTCTTACAGAACATCACTTTTTCTCGATTTGTGCGCTCATGATCCTCATTGTGAAGGTATAGTCCTAAAAAGTAAATCGATGAAAATCTCCAGCAAATAAATGGAGGCGCACTTGAAATCCTGTGATTGATACTCACAAAGGTTTGCAAAATTCTAACTACTGTATAACAAACTTCTGCATAAGAAATTTTATTTCGAAGAACACTACAGTACTGAAAAACCTTTCGAATCTTCTCCGTTGCTTATTCTGAGTACTCCGCCCAAGATAAAAAAAAAAGGAGCTGCTAATACTGTTCAAGGCGAAGGATTTATTTTTAAGGAGTAGCATTAGTTCCACGGACGTGACGCTTCAGACTAGCTCAGGTGACATTAAATTCCGGTCGACCAAGCATAATTACACGCATCAAAAGCGTGACAGACATAGGAAAAACATCGTATTGACAATCTTGCGTCATCAGAAGTTCGATCCATCCATTCATCAGAGTCCCAGTTGCAGTAGACGGCCGTGATCCGAAAACGCCAGTATTTTCCCCCGGGACGGTCTTGAGCGCGAACGTCCTCCGAGATCCATATACATGACAACCATCCCTCATCGCACTGAGAATCGTAAACGAGACAGGGCGACTGTTGGAACAGTAGTTTACGCCGCATGCCGAAGATCAGCATACAAGTTTATACGAGCATTCCATCAGGGTTCCCCGCAAGTGCCCGAGATGGTTCAAAACTTCGCGAAACGCACGTGAGCATTCCGACCCTGAAGCGGAAAATTCCTCTCTGGGAAATTCACCCACGCCGTGATGCAACTTGTTGGAACGTGCCGAGCTTCTTCGAAACACTCCGAGTCATTACCTAGTCGATGCCGGTCCATGCATATATAGGGATGCGTATACCTGTTAGACCTTGGGTAAAATTCTTGAGGTATATGGTAACATCTCATATATGCACGTTCCTGGGATGGTCCACAAGTTCTGACTCGTGAACTTGTCACAAAGTCGTATTCGGGCATTTATTATCGTCGTAGACACAATTATTTTTTCGTCATTTATAAATCCACGTATGCTCGACTCGGTGGCCGGGTGTTCGTCTCCTCATTTTCATTACTAAAGGTCATGGACGATCAAGTTTGCATGGATTGATAAGATGATCATTGAAATCGACCGCAAATATATGAAAGGGAGTGGTGACACGTATCATCCGAATGCGCAGGAAATATGAGAGTTACGACTTTGCTCAAACTTTACCTCATTTATTCTTTCCGAATAGGTGAAAAACTTATGCACCATCCCTCGTGCTATGTCGCCACGAAAACGTGAATCCCCAGCACAGGCGAGGATTTCCTCGCATTTCGATCACTTCATATCTTCCTCGACACGATTTTTCATTTGCTAGCGATCCAACTGCGAAATTGGTGGCAAAACTCGCACGTTCGAAGACAAGTGCAATAATTCACGGCATATGCATGGCATTGAAACTGTGATGAAACTCGTTTCATCACTTTGTGAAAACAATCGCCGGAAGATCACGGCGGAATCGTTGCACAGAAGTTAGATTGAATTATTTTATGGGGATTCACGGCCACATAGCGACACGCTATCATTCTTTATTTGGAATAAAAACCCGCGGATTTTTTGCTTGGTGCTTTACTGCGACCTTTGCGTAGAAGTTTTTACAACAGCGAAGCTTCATGCGCAAGTCACTTGAAAATGTATTAAAAATGTAAGCGACGCATGAAAAAGATAAATATTTGATGGCGCTCTCGTAAAGGCAGTTCTTTCTTTCCTGTATCAAGAAACACTCTTCGCGGTGAACCTATCGAGACGTGTAGACGAACACGAAAAGCACATAAAAACCTTGCGGACTGAATGGATGCGGACAATGGATTTCGTCATCGCTTGAAAGGTTATGATGGCAAGACAAATCACGGTCTCAATGTCAATGACGGTAACTGTATGGATAATACTCGGAGGCCTTGTACCCGTAGCCGTAGTCCGTGTATTTCTTGCCTGGACGAGTAGCATAGGCGGCATACGGCTTGTAATCGTAATGGTACCTGTACCCGTCGTCATACTTGGGATAACCCGGATAAGATGCGTAAGGCAGGTACGACGAGGGCTTGTAAGTCCCGTAGCTGGAATAAGGCGTCGGGTGCGGGCTTTGGTAGGATCCGTGGTGCCCGTATTGCGGGGCAGCGAAGTAGCTTCTCGTGTAGCCCACATCTTGACCGTACAAGATCCCGGGCAGAAGGGTTGGGTATTGCTGGTGGTAAGATCCGTGGCTGAGTCCAGGGTAACCGTATCCGAGGCTCAGCAAACCTCGCTTGCCGTGATTCTTGTCCTCTGAATCCTTGATGGGCGACTGGTCGGCGGAGAAAACCAACGACATGGAAGCAGTGACGATCAGGACCTTCAAAGATCGAGGGAGGCGTGAGAAAAAAACACGGGGGTGTTGCAAAAGCTAGAATTCTCATCAGCAAGGTCGAGGGACAGATAACGAAGAACAACGTTTCCAATGACGTCTCTTTAGTGACCTATTATTGTCATACAAATCTAACGACGGCCTTTTGGGAATCTCATACCCCAATTCCCGCAACGTTGAATCCGAGTCCCATTCGCGATCCGAGCTATCGCGTTCATCTCGACACGAGGAGCTTAATAGTGCATTTTTAGAGAGCTGCCGTTGATCTTGGCTCGTTAAGTAACCAGACAATGGAATGCACCGCAGGCGAATAGAGATAAGATAAAGACGCAACAGCGGTGGCCAGGAAGTTGGGCAGCAGTCGACCACAATTTCTCGAACCCGCAATGTAAAGTGCCCACGGACATCCTTCGAGCTCATTAACATCTCGCCAAATCCTTTTCGGTTACTATCTGAGCCGACCCGAACCAATTGGTCATTCTCGTAAAATTCTCCAGTTGGTGCAATTAAATTTTACGTACCAACAATTTTCCTTGAATTATTTAAATCAGGTCTGCGCGGAACTATTCTCCAAGGATTTATTCATGCATAAAGCTCGAAAATCGGGATGAAAATTCACTCTCGTTTGCATGAGTACAGATGTTCCTATGCTGGGCAAGAAATAAATACTTTCGCGCTAATTTGAGTACAAGTCATGCCATGTCTTGTAATCTACAGAACAAGATAGTGCTGGAAGCAAAACGTTTTCTAGCTCAGTGGAAAAATTCAATCCTACTCAATTGTACTTCCATTCTGAATCTATAAAATATATCATGGATAAAATTTCAAAGATAACACTCGTTTTCAGTAAACAGTACAGCAATTTTAGAAAATACCACAACACGCGTAAAAGTATAAGAGTGAGTACCATTTACTCTGGAGACCCCTACTTTCCCTCCTTTTCATTGATATTTGCGATCACCCTTCCATGGTTTTGAATTTCTCTGAAATTTTCAAGAACTACGGATCATTTCAAGGAAAATAGATCCCGTAAAAAGTTACTGCACGATGAAAGTTGAAACTAAAACATTCACATAAAGATTGGAAATGATAATAATGATAGGAAGTATACAGGTGGTACCTCGCAATTTGACCCTAATCCGTTGCCAAAATAGGGTCAAATTGTGAATCGGTCAAATTGCTAGACACTCCATGGAATTTCAATCAATCAAATTCCAGTCCTGATTTGAACGGACATAATAGAACTTCCAGCAAAAACTGCAAAATTTTGAATCCCAGTCTCATCACCTATGTATAATTTTACGAACAATTCGAAAATTTTAATAATTTAATTTGTTCAAATTTCAATAATATCGACTCGTCTTATTGAAGCAATACTCATTTCCTTTCAAATGGAACACAATACAGTACAATATTTCAGAGAAGGATTATATTCATAATATTTGAGAAAACCCATGTTTTGGCATTGTCAAACTAATGGTCCCCCTGGTCACGGTACTAAAAACATGGTTTCAACAGAGTATAGTATGCTAAACATCGTTCGAAAATGAACCAGAAGATCTACAGCTATACGCCGATAAAAATACTTTATGATGCTCTAAAATTCTAAATCACAAAAGGTAATCATGTAGTTAAGATTATTCCATCATTAGCAGGATCCTTGTTTGTATCACTCCACGACATGTTCGACTTAACAACTCCTCTTCATTTTTGGAACTTGAGAGGGAGAATAAGTATGCGTAAACTGAAACTTCACAGAACATTACACATTCCACAGTTCATACAAAGTGCTTCACGATAATAACGGTTACTAGATCATAATATTTACGGAGTGTGGTAACAGGAGAAGTGAGGAGGATCACATACGAACGTATAATCCAAGAAAACTATAGGGAGTATACAGTATTTCCAGAGTTTTGGATTCCTTTAGCTTCATTCATAATGAAACAACTCTGAGTTCACAGAACGGCGTTGATTTTACACTGAGGTAAGCGTTTGCGAAGCATTTTCATGGGAAGTGTGTTTCGTCGGAACTGCTGTAATTTACTTCCATTTTACTCCATCATGCATATCTTTCGAATGGAAACATTTTCGCCACGTAAAAAATTTACTGGAACACGCAGAAATACAAATCTTTCGACAATTATCATTGGGAATCCATAGAAGACTCGGCGAGGTGACAGATGCCATGTCGAGACATCAATAAAGCGAATCGCACAGGACAAAGGTTAAACGAACCAAAACATTTCAGAATGAGGAAGCGAAGCGCCGGCAGGACAAAATTCCAGACATATGGGAAAAGGGGAATCCTCGGATACTCGCCAAGATGTGCTGCTCGAATGAATCCCAGACAATCGAATGGAATGACGGAAACGGAGGTCAACAGCAACGCAACGCGCGATTTGTGACAACACTGGATTTATTTCGATCGTCGGAGCAAGTCGGGATGCTCCCCAGTCTTCGTAAAGAGGTGCAAGCCATTGTTTGAAACCTGGGAAGATTTCCTCATCATAGATGACATCCGCGATCGTAAACAAACATTGACTTCCTTTGTCGTAATCAAGTCGGAAGTTCAGCCACGACGGTCTCAGTATCGCATATAATTCTGAGCAAGGCGGTAACGAACGCATCCAGTAACAACACAGACAATGCACTCGATCCTATGCATTCAACGGAGTGACGAGGAAAGGGAGGTTGGGAACCGAGATGCTACTTTTCACAACTGCCTCAAACCCTCTCCGATATAAAATATATGCCGTATTCTTCTGCTCGCGAGGAAAAGCTTGGCAATGCTTTTTCAAGCGTCCAAACTCGCGTCCATGCGACAGTACCGCTGTTGAGCAAGTAGTTGCGAAAACAAGCCCCTTCTTATTTCCAAAAACAAAAAACCCTCGGGTTTTCTCGCAAAAACCAACTTTAAACAAACTTTATCTTTCTGCATTGATCGAGCTGGTGACCCGAATACTAATTACCGGCAAGGATTGGAATACTGATGCATTTAAAACCTCAGGACGGTTGATTTTTCCCCGATGGTCGACTTCAAAACAGTCTCGTGTCATCTAAATGCTCGGATAATGTTAATGAGATTTCCCCATTTTGTCCCAAAGCATCCATAAGCAAGACATTTCTTTATTTTCTTCTCGTCTGAACTTTTATTGCGCTCCTCAGTTTTTATGAGTATAAAAATCACCATCATTCGACAGAACTTGTCAAAAGTCTCCGCATTATACAGTCAAAATAATAGAGAAAAAAGTGAAATTCCAAGTTAATTGAAAGGATTACATTATTAAAAAGCTAAAAACCGACGTATATCTCCCGTTCACAATTATAAATGTTAATTCTAAAGTAAAATGTAAATGGAGATTCACTGCTCTAGACCAAATGTGCTCAACTGATGCTCTAGCTAATAGAGGCTCTGAGAATGCTCCAGAAAAATGAAAGAAAAAATGGAACGTAATGAAATGTGATAATAATATGCTAAAAGTACTATATATTGAATTTATGTTTGCACATACAGTTAAAAATAATATGTTCAAGAAGTGAGGCCAAAAAATGCCAAGGGCTACCATGTCCATTAAAGTCTTGAAAAATGCTGCAATTTGTCTCGGGGGCTCCGCCAAAGAACTCCACCGTATAAAATGTACTTCACAGGCCAGAAAGGTACCGTTGCAGATACAGTATTTAAAACCAAATCGAGCTTCCCCCATGCAGTCCCGGAATCTCCAGACGATTCCATTCCAACCTAAATGCGAGCATCATTTGAAAGCAGAAATCATTCAGAGATCTTCACAGTTCAAATTGTCACAATTTTGATCCTCAAATTTAAAGCTTTTCTACTATTGATGAAAATAAGCGCTCTACAAGGATTTTAAAAGAATCGTTCAGTTGGATTAAAGAAAATACGCATTGAAATTGGGATTAAATTGAGTGAAAAAGTGTCTGACTGCTGGAGCCTCATAACGTTGAATGTGAAGTGCAGGCTGCGTGGAAAATTTGAAATATGCACAATACTAAATACAGTACCCCGCGTTAACGCCCTATAAGGTCCAAACGGGGCCATATAGTGAAAGTAGTACGATCCAGAAGAAAAAAAAAACTTCTAAAATCCCTCATCAGAATAGCCCTCATACTCGCACAGCTTCATCATTGTCACAGAATGAATACAGCCAAAACTACAAAAACGCAGAATTATCAAAAAGAAAGCTTTTCGAACGTTCTGCCTCGGATCCAGCTCGGGGAAGGCTAGTGAAAGCGATTTTCTCCGCATGATTTCGTGATAAACGTAAGAATATTCCTTTGGGGCGTTAACACGAATATCATGGATTTATTGAGACCATAGTGATTGATAGCTGTAGCGACATTGCGAAGATAGCCCAGCCTGAACGTGGACGAGGTGGAAAAATGATTCTATGGATGCCCCGCCAAATGCAAGTTCGTTACGAGGTGCACGTCGATCTATTGCGTCACATAGCGCCCGGAAAACAACGACAGTGAAAGCCGGGCATTGATACAATCTCGATATCCTCTCGAATGCAAACGTTGATGATTATGACGACGAGAGGTGCAAATAATGACTCAGGGATTGGAATGAATTGCCTCGGAGAAAAGTTGGAGTTGCGTCCATCATCCGGCCGATCGGGCGGGACTAGGTATCTCGCGTTATCAGCCTCTTAATTGATTCCCCTGTTGCGAAATCCTTCAAACTCCGGGAATAATAGAATACTAACTACTTCATCGTTCCGCGGGACTTACTCGAAACAAAAGCGTCATTTCGATGATACCGAGGTGTCGCTGGATGTGTCACAAAAATCGGTAACCGTTCACGCACGTGTTGGTGAGCCGAATAACTGCGGATTCAAGGGGCAGACGAATTTTTATACCAAAAGCGCTTTTCTGACCCTTTGACCCGCAGTTTGTTGCGGTTATACGTGGCCATAGCGGCTGATAATCGTGCACCAAAGGTCTTCATCCCAGCAAGGGCAAAGCTCGGCAGCACGAGTCACGATTTGTGATAAGGTGCCAGCAATTTTCTTCATGATAAGCTTTCAGCAACGTATCATCCGTCCTTTGCTTTCCGTCATCAACAGCGAAGGTCACGGATGCTCGCTTTCCTTCGTTGCAAAATCTAGGACGACATTTGGTTCCTGAGGAAGCGAAATGAACGGTGACAGGAGAAAAGCACGAAAGGCAACGAGGAGAAAACTACCAAGATGCAAAGCAATGAAAAAATCGCTCAGAAAATAAAGTGCGCCATAACCCATGTTGTTTGCGCGGATCAAATTCTCCCGCTTTTGAAACTTCCATTTGTTTTCTCGAGCATTGCATGGTTTTGTTGCGACGAACTATTTTCACAACAGGAATGCACTGTAGATGATAAATATTGGCTTCAGGCAACAGCCCGATCAAAAGTTACTAAGAGCAGAGTTCTTGGTCTTATTAAGTATGGAACATAATTTTTTTCAAGACTGGCTTCAATCTATGCCAAAACCCGAGCAATGCCTGAAAAAAACGGGAAGAATTTTCTAAAATGTTTACAGGGAAAGTTTGTCTAGCACAACGATGTATGACAAAAGAAAAGCAGCCAGACGAACACAGCGAAGAGAGAAGTATGGTACAATATACCAGCAAAATGTTCGCAACGTTGTTATAACCAACGTTGTGTTACCGCACTGAATCCTTGTCTTGTTCAAAATTCCCCTCTTATTTGTCAAGCACAATATGATTTGACTTTGGAAGCGGATTCGAAGAAAAGAGTTCCACGCTAGATATGCCCTGAAATGATCAATACTCAGGCATCTAAGTTTAAAAAAAAAAGCCCTACCATAGTACTGAAAAACGGATTACCAGGAATAATATTTCTAATCAAATATCACGCAAAATAAATACCGAAGATTCTGCCGAAAAGCAAACAAAAATATTAATTTTGAAAAAACGCAATATCTTCTGGCATAATTTTCGGAAAATTGGGTGATTATTCAAACGGGTATTATGCCTGCTCGTGTAATGCCCATAAGGTAGACAAGATATTCCATTTCCTTAAAGTTAATCTAATCTAATGGACGACAGAAAAAGCCAGAATAATCGCAGTTATAGTATAATTGCATGAAGAATACTGTACTTAAATTCTTCGCAGTTGCTGAAAGAGTTTTCTTCACCTCCAAAAACCGTGAAATACTCGGGAGAACGAAAGTTGATTCTAAAAATTGAAAAAAAAAAGATCGGAGGGGGAGGCGACGTTCAGTACAGAAAGTGTTTTTTTTTCCACTGACATGGAATGAACATCAAAACGCATCTTGATCCCATCACCAGCGGAGATTGAGGTTCGTTGAGAAACTATGAAGTACTGAACTGAACGACCAGTACCGAAAAGAACCGGGCAGGTGACGATCCGTGATCAAAAACTTCGACAGGGGAACCCGAGCGTAGCTGAGGACAAGTGCCGCGGCGTGAAATGGGGTCAAAGCGTCGGGTCATGTAATGATCTCGATGTATAATGACGCCATTCCCGGGAACTGATCGTGGGAACATGAACGCCGCTTTAAAAAATGAATCGCCGTGTCAATTCTCGGTGCACGGGCCGTTGATTGCCCGAGCCGCGATATCGCCGCCGCGCGAGGCGACCTTGCAATTTCTTCTCCCCTCGAACCTGCGAAAGCGAGCCTAGTCACGGGCGGTTTTATTTTCAGCTTGAGTGATCGAATTGCATCCGTACCCGAAACCCTCGAGGGGAAAACGAACGCGGCGCCGGCGCAGATTGCATTCCGAGTGCGGATGCGCAACATCCCCGGACTCGGGCGGGCATGAACGCCTGCTGGTGCCCTGCAACCTAATTCCTCCCGACCCTCGAAAGTTGGCGCTCGAGTTATTAATTTCGTCAGCAGTCAGCCCAGTAAAGCGACCCAAGTCGTGGATCGTTCTGAAAGCATCGGCACATTCACAATGGTTCATAAGCATCCTCAGGAATCCCCAGCGTTCCAGCCGAAAACCGGATGCGGTGTGCTAAAATGGCTGCTCACTTCAACGTTTTTCCGTAGAATATTTTACATAGAAATGAACAAGAGGTATGGGTGGGTCGTGGGTGATTCCCAAGAAATGTGGGATTACCTTTTCGCTATCCTCAACAGAGATGTAGAGCAGTACAGTATTTAAAAGATCCCGATACTTACGATGAGACGACTTCGGATCCGACTTTTTTCTTCCCGGTACTCCATGATAAAGGAAGCTCACTCCGGAGGCGATTTTCAATTCGCAATCATTTAATTGTATTGCGCATCATTTCCGACAGAAATCAATTCAGGCTTGAGAACACTGTACACTTGGGTCATCTTCACACATTAACTGCACTCTTTAAGTGCAGCAAAAGTTCCTAGATAAAGCAAAATAAAGGAGATACGAAATGAATGTGACACTTTAAAAGCCGTTATTGCAGATGTGAGCGCTTCATTTCAGCAATTTTTTCGAAATCGAAAAATCTACTATTCTGCATAAATTTCACGCATGATCGACGCATTAAATGCAATGTTTGCGATAAAACCATAGGAGACGCTTCGTGGTTTCAAGTTTAATATTCCCAGAGGAAACGGAAAGTGCGCAATACTTCTCGCCTCGATGGATAAATAAGCAAGGGATATAGGCGGAAGTGGACTTTTTCATCGCCAGAAGGACTTCATTTGCCAGAAATTTTTGTAGGACCATCGATCTTGAATCTTTCTCCGTGTATCCCGGGCATGGACTGACTTTCTCTCGCAGAAGGCCTAAAAATGGACCGGGCTCATCAATTCTTTTCAAAGCAATCGCAATCTCGAACAGCTTTTACTTTCGAGCCGCGGCACTCACGGCGAGCAACGTCCTTGGGGGCGTCCTTTACAAGTTGGCCGGGCAATTCAAGGCGGCTCCCGCGGCGCGCATTACGTCGCGGTTATGCGAGAGTATACATATAGAAAAAATATACACAACTCGGTAACGCGCGAATAAAAGACGCGAGAAGCCGGAAACGTCAGCGGAAGGAAGCTGATGCGCTGGCACAATGCGCCTGTCCGTGTTTCCAAGTTGCGTCACTGAATATCCGCTGCGCAGGGAACCACGAGGGCCCGATTTCCGCCTGCTACACCGAATCTCGATCGGCGTCACGGATATACTGTCGCTTTTCTCTATCCCGATCAACTGCAATACAATGGAGCCTCAAATAACGAACATACCGCATTTACGCACGTCTAGGCCGTTGATGTTTTTTCTTTTGAGAAAATGACCGGAAAAACTCAGGTGCGGCCTATACTGTAACAGGAACGAAGTAGCGCGTGCGGGGACAATTCACAAATCTACGATAAACTTTATCCAATGGCTGTTATACAGTACATAAAAACCACAAAATTTAGAGCGGACACATTCCCATCAAAATGTTTCATATTCTTCCGACCTATACAGTTTTTCCACAGAAAGTGCTACCCAAAATATAGGCACAGTCTATACGCGCAAGCAAAATACCGTACACGTGATTTTTCCAAAATGCTCCCTTTGAGGAGCCATTTTCCCACACACAATTACGAGAAGAAAAAAACTAATACTGAACAATACCGTAAATTCTCGACTTGAAAATCTGAAGAAAAAAAAACCTCAATAAAAACTGCATACAATGGCCGGTTTTCCGGGTACCTACCGAAATAAAAGCACACCAAAAACCACAGCGGTTTATAAAAAAGGCAAAAAGAACCACTATTGCCATCCAGTTCCTAATTTGGGCGCTTTTTACTTCGACATTTTTGGGGAAACGCGGGTTCATTGTTTGGAATTATTTTAGTAAACGGAGTACTTTTCTCGTAAAGATGGGACGGTTTATTTTTTGGGCTACTCGTCATTCAAGACATTCTTCCATGATGGAGGAGAGGGTTTCTTCTTTAGGAGCAGCCGCGGAGACCTGCTACTAAAATTTTATGAATACATGATATTTATCTACACTCACTTCATGATCTTGGCCATAACACATCGTCAGTAAAACAGAAACCAAAATTCGCAGATTGAATCTAAAGTACAGTACTATGCATCTATTTTCAAAGTACTATGCAAGGGAACGGAAAAATCGTCGCGAAGAAAATACTGTAACAGGAACGAAGTAGCGCGTGCGGGGACAATTCACAAATCTACGATAAACTTTATCCAATGGCTGTTATACAGTACATAAAAACCACAAAATTTAGAGCGGACACATTCCCATCAAAATATTTCATATTCTTCCGACCTATACAGTTTTTCCACAGAAAGTGCTACCCAAAATATAGGCACAGTCTTACGCGCAAGCAAAATACCGTACACGTGATTTTTCCAAAATGCTCCCTTTGAGGAGCCATTTTCCCACACACAATTTCGAGAAGAAAAAAACTAATACTGCACAATACCGTAAATTCTCGACTTGAAAATCTGAAGAAAAAAGAAACCTCAATAAAAACTGCATAGAATGGCCGGTTTTCCGGGTACCTACCGAAATAAAAGCACTCCAAAAACCACAGCAGCGTATAAAAAGGCAAAAAGAACCACTATTGCCATCCAGTTCCTAATTTGGGCGCTTTTTACTTCGACATTTTTGGGGAAACGCGGGTTCATTGTTTGGAATTATTTTAGTTAACGGAGTACTTTTCTCGTAAAGATGGGACGGTTTATTGTTTGGGCTACTCGTCATTCAAGACATTCTTCCATGATGGAGGAGAGGGTTTCTTCTTTAGGAGCAGGCGCGGAGACCTGCTACTAAAATTTTATAAATACATATTTATCTATACTCGCTTCATGATCTTGGCCATAACACATCGTCAGTAAAACAGTAACCAAAATTCGCAGATTGAATCTAAAGTACTATGCATCTATTTTCAAAGTACTATGCAAGGGACCGGAAAAATCGTCGCGAAGAAACCCCCATCACATGGGGAGAGAAGACTAGGGGACCGAAAAATTCGTAATACAGATAAAATCGTAGAAAAAATAATCGTAGGGAGAGAGTCTATCTGTATTGGATAACCATTAGATACAGTACCTAACATTAAAAAATGATTTCTCAACCGTCTGAGCCTGAAAAAACCCCTGCGTAAATAATCCTTATTCATTGTTTTCCAAATGGCGTCCAGCTTAATGGTTTTATTGCATATTCATGAGCAGTGGAACACAGACATAACTTTTTTATATTTTTTTCTGATTTCAACAACTCCTCTATGTAACATTATTTTTTTAGAAAACAAAAAATGAAATACCGTGTAGTCATTTGTATACTCTCGCTGATATTTATCATGCATAGATGACGTTATGTTGCTGATGGAACAAAATTGAATCTTTCGGAATAGAATGAATCTTTCTGGTCAAACGGACCAACTTTCACCCTCGATTTTGTAACAGTACCAAAAATGTCGAGAAATACGATCGGCGCACGACAATATAAAATGATGGAACAACTTGAATCCGAAAAAGACTCGACGCAATGAAGACCATACAACGGCTCAGATGCGTTCGCAAGGCTGGAAAACAATCCGTTGTCCGGTTGCAGCACCCGAATGCATTACCTAATAAGCCCAAAGGAAAATACTTTTTGACGAGTTGAGCGATAGTCTCATGAGATTGAAAGACAATGAGAAACGCCGTCGATGTCCGAGCGAGTGTTCCGTAGCATTGTTGCGAAACATGCTATACGGAAGTTTCCTCCACATGTTTATTCAATCTTGTAGAATATGCATGTGTTTTGGTCTCCTTTTAGGTCCCAAGCCATGCGGGTTACGGTTTCAACTACTGTTATCCCCATAACTTCGTGACTCGATTTAAGGCGATGGGAAGGTCTGGAGCAACATAGAAAAGTATAGTACGCATGCATAAATCATCAGATCGTCGCGCATGCTCCCGATTTATATTTGCATCGCTTTGAGCATTACATCATTAGATGTCTACTGCCTAGCCAACACGAGACTCCCAGTTTCGACATTTTTTCAGCTCACGCTTTATCGGAAGACTTTTCCAAATAATCTTTGTGACGAAAGAATTGAACTTTGCCGCGCAAATTCTTGCTGTCTGACTGTTATCAGTTTATCACGTCAAGGACAAATTTATTTCGAACCAGAGTTCCTCGATGATGTCAAGATTTACAGCTCCAGTACTACAGGAAAAAATAGACGCAGCAGAATTCGTGCAGGAAAAACTTTCGAAGAAAGGTCTGAGAGCTCACGACGAGCCTTCACGAATTTTCGAAGCTCATCATTCCTCAAAAAAATTAACTGCTGACACACTAATGACTTTGGTTTCAAGTGTGATCACGGCAAACGCGGATGTTGGGTTTCGATTTAGATAGGAAGAAAAACGCGCAAATTCATTTTCAACTACATGTAGTTTTCTTCTTAATAGGCAGCCATCATTGGAATAATGGCGCACATCGAGTCAGAATTAATGAGACAGTAGTTTTAATTCAACGATTAACCCTGGAACGAGTGAAGAAGCAGTCGGTTATTCGAGCCGCCGACGTCTTCATCGTCGCCCGAAGCACAGAAGCAGCCTAGAGCGGATTGACTTCTTCTAAAATAAATCAGTTCGTTTATTACTCATCACAAGGATATTATTTCGGACGCGAGGAAATAATTCATTCAGCCGCTCATGCAACATTCAAAAATTGGTCCATTGCAACAACCGAATACTGAATCCTCCGCCCGACAAGAATATCTGGAGCAAAACAGAATACAATGCTTTTGAATTCATATGCGTGGGAAATTATGATGAAAATTACATTCACCTTCAATTTACTCCCAACGAAATTGCTCTTCACATTTCTGAGTTTATTACCTATAAGAAAAATAAAAAGTACAATGTGCATTTTTCGACACGGCCCGGTCAACAAGAAACATCAAGCTTGAACATTTTAACTTAAAATAAAATTCAAATAAAATTGAATGTAACCACACAATTCTCACCGAACAAAATAAATTATCAAACATTTCCATATTGATTTAAAACAGGCGAAATGAGTATAATGTGATTACATTTTTCACAAATGGCTAAAACACAGCTAGTGTGGAATACATCTGAGAAGTAGTTTTCAAACCAAAATTTGTTTCCAACATGAAAAAATCCAGTTCCACGCAAGTCAATTAGGAATATGGTACTTGAATACACTCACTCGAATGTTACGGATCGTAGAGCACACTGTCAACTTAAATTTTTTTTTACAAAAAATAAGGTTTAGTCTTTTTTTTTAAAGAACATTTAACCGAAGACTACAGTACTTTGATTTCCCGGCTTATGGCCGGTCAGTCTCCAGTTATTCAAAAATCTCAGATAACCCAAGATGAAAAATATCTTGCCCGAAATTAGCGACCTTCCTTGAAATTTTTGAGAGCAGTACTTTTGTAGGTACCTTAGGATTAACGTAGTCAGGTACTGCTTTGAAAGCTTTGCGATCAGCGCAACGAATCGTTAAGAAACCGACCGGTTCCAAAATCTGAGGAACTACTCAGCGAACCCGCGGTTAATCGTGGTTATTCTACAGAACTCGCAACAATAAATGGGAAATCATATTGGTTTATTCTGAGGTCAACCCTAAATCAGGGTTCGGCCTATCATAGTCATGGACCCGGCCGATATTCGTATGAATACAGTACTGTATTTCGTGATGGAGCGATGATCTGGAGATGTCTCTTGTAATACCACGTTTCGTCCATTATCCGGGCAGTATCCGAGATCAATTTCCGTCTGATAATTCGGGGCGTTATCTCGAACTCGATCATAATATGCGTCCGCGGTGAAATCGCAACCTGACTGATGAACTTATCAGGCGAGCAATCAACTCTTCTGCGGGATGCCTTGTCGGCGGCGTCACCGGGACTCGATAAAGGACCGGAAAAAGAGTTTCGAATCACGCAATCGGGCTCAGCATTGCACTCAATTATACAGTCGCTCCGATAGACTAGCGTTTCTGAACGACGGTGCTCGGGCACTTTTCAGGTGTTGCACATGGATTATTCCAGAACACGGGAATGTTTTGGAAGAAATGTTGCACATGTGGAATGCAAGTTAATGGTGTTGGGCAATGGAGACATGATACAAACATGTGAGGAAAAGACCACAATTCGAGGAAGTGAAAGGGCGCAGAAAGCCGGTGATCGAATAATTGATCGTGTTCTTTGACATTTCAAATCGACGCTTGACATACAGTGCAATGATATTATGACAAACTTTTGGGACATTCAGAAAAAGTTTGTCATAGTATATACTTTATTGTTACGAGTTTTTCAAAACTGATGACTCGAAATTTTTTACATCAGACCTGACTATAAACAATTAGATTTTGCTTTTCTGACATCCTCAAATTTTGTAATAATGTTAAAAAAACTGAGTTTTTTTTTGATTTTTTTTTTCCAGCTTCAATCAGGCATTCCATCAGTTGCACCAATCTCTTCATTCAGGAAGACCTTGTGTGTAACCACTTGGCAGCATGTTTGTCATTGATTACAGCTTCCATCCATGCTACAAGAACCAGTTGGTCGCATCTGGGATCAGAAATTTCAGACTGCGCCTGCTTTAGTCATGGAATTTCTCCCCAAAGAATCTATCCAACATTCCTCAAAAAATGTTTAAAAGGATTTGGGACATTTGTTATAATGAGATTGTTTTAACAAGTACTCTACGGCAGTGTTCCACAACCCGTGGCCTGCAGACTGGCGCTGGTTCTGCAGAAGTTTTTTGCTGGTAAACAGGAAATTTTCAACATAACGCACTTATTAAAAGTAACAATGAACTCTGTTATCATTATCTAAACCTTTGGAAAGACAGGCAATTGAAACCATTTGATGTAACTTGGAAGTTGGCTTTTATCGTAATAACAGTACTTCAGAGTGTTCAGACACATTTTTGGCCTGCTGAAACAAATCATTTTAATTTTAACCTTTCTAAGTTTTTGTTGACATTCAGCTATAGCTGCTTAGCTTAATTTTTGCAAGAAGCAGAAACGTTTATATATCTGTCATAAAGTCTGTTGAGCAACATCTTTTCCAGTCTGTAAACATTTTATGAAACTTTGCCAGTAGGCAGACAATTTTTTGGGAATTTGATGGTCCACCAAAAATGTTATGGAAATTTGCAGGTCCGCAGGCACAAAAAGGTTGGGGAACACTGCTCCATGGGCTTTCTGTCGGGACATGAGAAAAAGTTTATCATCCTGAAAATGTAATTGTAACAAGATTTTACTTTTATATTGAACCTTGAACGTCCTTGGATGAATTCCGAACCATCGGTGGCGCACACGAGGTGGAACTCGAGCACTGTCACGCATTAAAAGTGGTTCGAATCAGAAGAAGGTTGAAGAGCCCTTCTTGTAGACTTTGCACAATGCAAGGCATCCGATTCAGGGATCCCGATTGTTTGTTCTCCATCTCAACCGGCGTCGTTGCCAAACGAGCGATGACATGGGAGAGAAAAACGATCGAGCGCCGCATCCGGACGGCGCCCCGCTTCCTCGCCGAGGCGTAGCCCGGATGAAATAATAGTTCATCACGGATGTGGCGCACAGGCCACAAAGACAAAATTATTGAATTATAAATCAAACAAGAATTAGGAATAAAACACGTAATCCGCCGGGGACTCGGCAGGGAGCCTTCAACAAGGTCTCCAAAAGAAAAGAGCAAATCTCAACCGGCGTCGTTGCCAAACGAGCGATGACATGGGAGAGAAAAACGATCGAGCGCCGCATCCGGACGGCGCCCCGCTTCCTCGCCGAGGCGTAGCCCGGATGAAATAATAGTTCATCACGGATAAGTGTGAAGCCGGGACAGAACATTGGGATCAACTCTGATGGAAACAAGTAATGATTTTCCCCTCCGAAACACTTTCACCGTGCATGTGATAGGCGGATTACTCTTGCGAGTCCCTCGACCACGCAACCTCGACCCGCCGCAATGCAACTCCAGCGTCGTTTATTCGCTTCCAGCGTAATAAAATTACCTCCAGTTTAAATCCTTTAGCTAAACTCGACGCCCACGTTGTCCAACGAGACGGGCCGGGAGTCATTACGTTGCATTTCCGTTCCATCTCCCATGCAAATGAGAAAACTCTCTGGGACAAACCAACAACGCAGGATTTCATCTAAATACTCTACTTGAAAAAAAAAAACAGCTTTATTACTCCTTCAATCAGCTAAGATAACGGGATAAACGATGTGGAAAACCACCCGCAATAAAGCCCAGGATAAATATCTGCGCTCTAACTACTGTACGTCTGTTAAAATAAACTATACAGAGAAGAATCTTCCGTGTCAGGTATACATTACGGGTCTCATTGCCCAGATGATCAAATACCACAGCTGAATTCTTTGTTGAAGAATCCATTGTACAGTACATATTTTATTATTATTCGTGTCATACTGTAGACGGTTTCTATATGAATTCTCTTACTGAACTGTTCTCGACGACCGAGACATATACAAATGGCGACGAGAGAAAATGGCGGCATATACGAAGAGAATGTTGAGAAAAAAATGCCGGCGAGAGATCACGTACAGAAAAGAAAATATTAGCGGAAATTGCAGTCAGAAATACCATTTGCAGTCACCAAGCAGATGAAAATCAATTGAAATCAACTGTTCGATATTCTAAGTAATCAACGTATGACATTAATTTATATCTTCACGTAATTATGGGATTTATAATGCCTTCTATGTTGTTCAAATGGATTCGGGAGGTTTACAAGCGAAGAGGGTAAGTATTGGGCAACATAACTTCAATTAAATGGGGGGTTTTTTTTAAGTTATTTTGTGGGACTTTATACGGTGAAATCTCATTACAACAAATACTGTTACATAACATTTTTCAGCATAAAAAATTTTTGTTGAAGTCTGAGCAGAAATATTATAGGGTACATTTTATAAAAATCTCATTGCAACAAACTTCCAAATTCCAGTATAACAAACTTTTTTTAGGAACATGTGATTTCTTGAAGAAAAATTCCCAATGAAGGCAGGCACAGTCTCAAATTTCCCATGCAAACTGCAAATGTGACTGGTTTTTGGGACATAAGGTGGAATCAAGGACAATTATTCTCCTAAATACACCTGAACATCCTCTCTTAATTTTTTTTCCTGGCTTAGGAAAGGTGGGAGGGGGCAGCAAAACTAAAGTTGAAAGGGGTTTGTGAAACCCTACTAATACTCAACAATGTGATGCCTTTTTGGAACATGCACCCTTACAATTATGCAGGAATTGCTTAGAAAAACTTAGAGTCAACAATAGGTGCTAGTGTTCACCTGTTATTCAGATTAAATGTTTGTTATCAACATTTGAATTTATTTTTGAAGACTGCAGTTTTTTAAACACTTAAAAACATCCTAAAAGGCCAGAAAAGGAAGTTGTTGAATACATGTAGGTTTAATTCTTTTTAAACTTTTCAATTGTTTCTTATTGTCAGTCAAGAGATGTTCAACTTCGAATTCAACCCAATCTCCGATTCTTCGGCAATAGCTTTCAGTCAAGCCACTCTCACTGAAACCAAGTACAGTACCATACTGTACCTTCAAGGATC
>CAJPEX010002641.1:0-36906 GCA_905338405.1 Notodromas monacha
GGAAGGGGGTTTGGTTGTGGAAATCTCCATTGAACCTTGTGAACGCTGAAAAGCGGCAAATAAAGTGTTCTGTTCATTCATTCATTCATTCAAGTCACAAAGAGAGAAGGAAGTTTCTCTGTGCTGAACCTAATTTATTTTTAGTTAGCTGGATGGATGAGATAATGATGGGGGAAAATAACAATGACTTTTTCTTGCATATATCTTAGGGTTGGAAATATCTATTTCTTACAATTCACCCAGATAAAAGTCATTTTTCCTTGAACTTATTGGTGATTTTGTCATGCAATTTCTACATGACAGGCCTTTTTTATGCCTTTTTAGCAGGAAATAAATGTCCCTATGTCGAATTGTCTGCAATTCAAGGTGTCCGCATGTGGGAGTCTCACCATAAATTCTCAAGTTGTCCCCAAAAACTATATTAAATCAAATATCCTCTTGGTTTTCATTCAATTCCTGAGGAATTTAAGTGCCCATGAAATTTCGTTCAGATTCAAAAGAAAAGCAGAAGAATTGGGGAAACTAACAGAGGAAAACAACGTCAAAGTTTACATACCATTCGCCAAACGCGGATACGAGAAAAGAAACCGGAATATTTGCTCAACCTACGGATCGACTCGCGCAGAAATATTGGCATTCAGTTCGAAAATGGTCCAATCCAACGTGACTGTCTTGTTGCCGATCGTCGACGATTTCGACAGACGAGAGTTGACAATTTTGCAATTTGACCTGGAGAAATTACTCAAGAAATCCGCTCCTCGGACCAAAATTCTGCCGAGTTTAATGTACTCGAACGAGTCGGAAACTGCGGCCAAATTGGCAGAAACTGTGAAGCAATATCCTGACGTTTCCGTGATTTTCTGGGGCGATGGGGATTCTGCAGCTGGTTTACTGGAAGAAATGATTCACTACAAACAGGTCAAAGACAGGCTGTGGTTATTTCCGGAAGCACATTTCTGGATTGACCAGTTGCAGGCAAACGAAATCGCGTGGGACATCGCGAGAGAAATAGGGGTTTATTCTGTTGCGTTTCTGGGCTTCAATGAAACTGGATTATTCAGGTGAGCAAGGCTTAATTAATAATAAATTTTCTGAGCTTCATTTAATTTATTCTTCTATTCGCTTTTTCACGTCTAATCAACGTGAAAATGAATCACATTTGAGGCGAACTGCTCATTTAATTGCAAGAAAATGCATTTACAAGAAAGCAATTGGGTTACAGAAAGGAATCTTTTTTGTGCAGTAAAATCCCATTACAACCAAAACTCCTGGGGAACAGGAATACATTTTGTTGGGGAAGCTTATTATATTGACATTGACGTTCTTGGTGAATTTGAGAGTGCAATTCCTTTTTTAAATTCCAAATCTGCGTAAATTTCAATCTTAAGCTTTTAAGCTTTTGAAACTACATTGAATTAATCTCTGCTGGCCAAATTTCCCATTCAAACCATATCAGTTGAAAAGCACTCAACTTGCGCTTCGATTCAGAAAGCAGTTTATAAAACGCATGTATTTTATGTGAATAACCACAATACTACTCTGAAATCTAGGGCAACCCACAGCAGAAACCCCCACGCCATTTTCTGAAGTTTTGCGAAGTCCCACTACTTGAAAATATCACAGGATAAGTAGGTTTGTCCTCAGCCTCCTCGCACAGGCAGTCAAAACATTTGTGTCCTATTTTCTTTCTGGGTATAAACAATGTTTTCATGAATTATTTACAATTTCTAAACCAAGTGAAACGGAATATTTAATGAAATAATAAATGGAATAGTTCGCGCCATTTCGCGTAGAAAGGCTCTTCCATGCGTCGCGGTTAATTTCAGTTTTTCTTTCTCCTCCCTTCTTCGTCATATACAAGCGCTTTAAATGCCTTTCCAACAACATGTGAAAATATTTTCCTTCCTCAGACACAAACTAATGCAGCACCTGAACAAAAAACTGGGCAAAGGAGCTTCATTCCACGAGACAGCAGCGTTTGACGCAGCGCTCGCAATAGCCAATGCGGACAAACCCAGTAATAAACGCGGGATCACGGGCATCATCAAATTCGACGCATTTGGCAATCGCGATGAGACCAGTGGTGATCATGTTCGAATGATGCTGATCCCTGACATGAATCGACACAACGAAGGCATAGAAGACTTCATTGATGTTTTGCATGACAGTCCGTGGCTCGCTGATGGAGTAGTCAGTGTTGAGATAGGAGTGAATGCGACGAATAATAGTGGAGAGGAGAGATTCGTAGTCACTCCCGTGCAGCATGCGACATCTGGCAACTTTCTCCGGAGGGAGTACTTGCGAGGGTTCATGAACAAGAGCGTGGACCTTGGGTGAGATACTGTATTTCCTTTGTGAAAAAAGGTTTTCTTGACAATTTTTTTGGTCATATAGAGCTGTAAAGCGATTGAAGTGCTTGAGAAAATTTTGCTTTTATGAGAACACTCAGGGAGATCAAACATTTTAGCGTTTTTTTTCATTGATTAAAATAAACCGATTACCATCATTTTGGGAAATGCTTATTTTTAAATTTGCTTCAATTTTTCCCTTTCAAATGATGAATCGACTTTTTTTTATTTAGGAACATTCTTGTAGCTAGCATGAGGGATCAAAGGCATTCAACCGCAAATACAATTGAACCTCTCTGACTCTATTTCAATAAGGAGACCAGGGAAATATTTTGACTTATAGGCAGGTTCAATTTTTGGAGGCTTTCAGTTGAGTAAACAAACATTTTCGCTGCAAGGAAAAGTAAGAAAATTGTGGGAAATTGTGAATGAGGATATTCTTGGCCTAGACATGCTTCTTGATGAGTTTACAGCTTATTGCTGAACTTGGAGGCAGGGGTTCATTTGGTTAATTATTCTATCACTTCCTTTCAAGATTCCTCAAATCATTTGTTTTACTGATTTTCTCTTTCATATTTCAGAGAAAAAGATAACCAAAAGGCATCAGGAAATTTGACCTACTGAGGTTTGAGAGTAAAAGACTTTAAGGTAGGGAGATTTTTAATGCATTGTTTAAAGGGAATTCAGACAGGGACTTTTCAAAAATTTGACTTTGGGAGGTATTTGACTTATGGAGGTTTGACTTATCAAGGTTCAACTGCACAACATTAACATTTGCATTTTGTCCCAATTTTCCTGCTGGCAAATTTCTAAAAAATATTATACAGTACAGTACTACAATGCAGAGTAGTACTGTAGTTTCGAAAATTGAACCAAGTTAATTCCTAAAGCCATAAAAGAGATCAATTTCTTTACCCTTCCCTGCTGTAAAATTTATATTTATTTTGTGAGCCTCCAAAAAATGCTGTGCAAACTTGGGATTTCCCAAGAGGACTAACATTTGACTCATACTTACAAAAATGAAAAAAGCAAAGAGGATTTCACCTTTACATAATTTTTATGCAAAATAGCAAGGAATTCCAATGATTCACTATATGGTGAGTGTTTTTTTTAAAATCAAAAATATAACTTTTACACACAAAATGAGAAAGAAGGAATTTTTGGAGTTTGAATAGGAAAGATGAAATTTGCCACACTTAATTTGACAAAAATCTGAGAATTTCATCAGGTTTTGAGAATTGAATTTTGAAACGTTGAAAACTCAGGCATCATCTGCTGAGCAGCCTCAGATTCTTTGCAGCAGAAATGAAAAAAAAAAACAGTTGTTGGCTTTTATTTTTGCTCATGTAAAAAACGTGCTAATTTCAACAAGTTGTGCTGGGATCAAATAACGGTTCATGCTGTCATGGGTACATTGCATCCCAGACAAAGGAATTGAATTGTGCAGCCATCAGAATGCAAGTTTTGAATATTAACTCAAACTCTTTTCAGAGGAGTTCATTTTCATTGCCAAGTTCATCAATTGGATGTTAATTCAATGGTTTTAATGGCAGAGTCAATGGTTAGCTCAGAATATTGAATGAGGTAATTTAAAGTTAAAAGGAACTTTAACGCTAGGTTCTGACTTCTCCTCTCAAAGAGGAATGAGGGATTTTATACCCAGGTGCTTGGACTGGGTCAGGAAGAAATCAGGTGATTTCTTCCTGGCTCAGGATTGGCCAATTTTGTAAAATTGAAAAAGTGATGACCACTTCTTGTCCTTGAGTGAGGCTCAGTGAGTCTGGCAAAAGTGGGATTTTTGCAAGGCTCACTGGCCTCGGAAATCCAACAAGTTTTGTGGGCTGGTTTCAGCCTGATGCTGGAGCTGCATTGCTTCCAGCCACGACACTCTCGCCAAGCATAATATTGAACAAAATACTGTACAGTATTACATATTTTTTGTTTAAAATATCCCGGAGAAAACGTGACATCATCCAGGTATAAACAAAAATTATTTTTTTTGCCATTTCTCGCATGAATTATCATCAGGTGCACCGAGTCTCGCGTGAAGATCAAGGCCACTGACTCGCTGACCCATATGCCGATAACACGTGACCTGAGCCCCGGGTCATTCCCGGGAGTCATGATCATACCCGGCGATCACGGGTTTTCGGTGCAACTCCAATGCCTAAAGGGTCGGGATTCGTCAGAAGAAAACGTGGCCTTCGGGGCCCATTTCGTGTGTCCTGCCAAAGACCCGAGCCATGACCTGCCCTGTGTCCACTCGGTCACTAAAAGCGGAAATCGTATCAGCTCTGGATCCCAGGTCGAGGGCAACCACTTCCTATCCGGACATGTGGAATACGAGGAAGTGCCACGTGAGCATATGCAAAGGTCTGCGATTTTTTTTTTGTCCATTTCTGCTCAAATATAACGTTGACGAACGGAAAATTTAGGGTGAAAGTTGGTAAACAGAATTAATATGTTTCAAAGGACAGTCGTTATCAAAATGCCCTATTATAATGTATTAATTTTATTTCGAATAATTCATTTGAAAACTGACATTTTACGGAATAGTGCTGTCTTATTGGTAATAAAAAAAATCAATCACGCAAACCTTTGAAATTTCAGCCCACATATTATTTGAATCAGTTTGATAAACTAAAAATCAAACAAAAATATTCAAGAAACTGTTGAAGGAAAAAATGGATTTTTGCTCATACGAAAGGTAATTCGAGCATTATATTTTCAACTCAGTAGCATGAATAAGTTCTGCAATGTTTTGATATCATTAAAATACTCTTGCACCATTTGGAAACTCTTTTAAAGGTGAATTGTAAGAATTATAGTGTAGTATGCATACTCCAGGGCAAGAGAAAATACAGGAGGACTTTCTCTACATACAGCAATCCTGTCTACAACAATCTGATCTGTATATTTAAAAAATGTTGGTTTGCTGTCTCTCTACAAAGAATTTTCATGGTATCCCATGGATTTCATTGTTTATAGAGAGAGTAAACCTTAAATCACCGTGGACAAAAGAATAAAACTAAAATAATATTTTATACATACAGTAGTCTAAAATTCCAAATCATATTTTATTCATACAGTTTTGAAATTACAGATTTAAAAACTTTTAATTAATAAATTGGGTGAGTGTCATATTCAGGATGTACATTTTTCAAAATTTCATTTTATTTCAGTAGAATAAACCCAGTATCCTCTTTTGTAATTTAAAAAAAGGGCCCTGACAACCAGCAAATGCATGTGAAACACTTTTTTTTTGGATCAACAATATGAAAATTCAATCAGATGTCAGAAAAAAATTTTGAAGAAGTGTGAATAAACTTCATAGTATTCTTCTACAAGTGTAATAAGGTACTCAATTGCTCCAGGAAATCAGACACCATTTTGTGAGCAAATATGCTTCTTTGATTATTAAAATCTGAAACCTAAATATATATGAGTGTGTGGGAGGTCAAAAAGATGTGTCACCCAAAATAGAAAACACCCTGAAGTTCCACACAGCGCAAAGTGCAACCCAAGAATAGCTCCTGGGCAGAAAAGAACCGGGAAACCCAGCCATACCTAGTTATACAATACTGTACCTTTTGTTCAACTGTGGATCATTTTATGCAATCAAGTATGAACTGAGCACTGCATTAGTCACTAAATAATCAGTAAAAGTGATGATCCATTAATGTTTTTTCCTCAGATTGTTGGACCAAAATAAATTTTATATTTCAACCAGCACTAGCAAGCAGTTTGATCCATCACAGTTTGAGCAATTATTAGGTTCTCAAAGATTTAAATCATTTTCTGCGTCCTTCATCAAGAAATACATAAACTGCTTCAGCCAAGTATTTTTATCAGGTCCTTTATTCCTCATTCAGCCAACATTTGATTATCTTTTTAAATTATTGCCATTACTGAGAGAAATAAGAAATACAGATACCCAGACATAGTGACATTCAAAACTGAACAAATCTGCCCCTGATATCTGAACAGGAACTCAAGATATGGACACTTTCCCTAGATTTCTAGAAGAGTTTAACCATTTTACTTTTCAAATTTTTGTATTTCTGAAATAAATTGAGTTATTTACATTTACAAGTGGTAAAAATGAATTCATTGCATAACAGCCCTAATTAATCATCAAAAACAGACCAATTTTATGCTTCACTTTCCAGTTTTTTCCATCATGCGGGCTCAGCATAGGAAGGCTAATTTCTTGCAAGCTCTTTTTCAGATGCCAAACAATCAGATTCTGTGCAGTTTTCTTCTGAACATTTATGTAGTGTATCTTGAGGCTGAGAAAAATTATTTTATTCAATTTTGATGGACTTTTTCTGAACTACTCATCTAGAAGGGTACCATTACAAATATTCTCATTGAAGTCTTTGGGAAAATGAGGTCCAACATGCAGACATTATGACTTAGGGACAAGGTCCATGCATCAATTATGTCCACATCTTCGGGTCCCACTGTATATAACTGGGACAAAAATATAATTTCATGCAGAAAAGAATTCTGGGAAGCAACAGAATCTTGAGTAGGATTGCCCATTAACCATTGTGCAGCTAAGTTGGGATTTTTTCAAATTGTGTCCCTGTGAGCTTTGCAAATAAAAATAAAAAGGTGTTTCAACTACGGACTAAGTCAGGAAAAAGTCCAATGTATTTTTATAATCCTGCAGAAAATTGTGCCTCAAAAAATCCTTCAGGCAGTTGTGTTTTTTTTATGCATTCCCTGCCTAGGATCAACATTGGCGATTTCTTGAGGCAATGGGATTTTCTGCACCCAGATTTTTCCCAACATAAGCCTTGGCAAGCTTAAAAAAAAATGATTGAAAAAATCCCACCTTTTTGGCAGGATGGCCAGAAACCCTTCACCATCCAAGGGCTAAAGCACAATAACACATAAACCATTGGGTGAGTCAGAAGTGTTTTATGCAGTATAGTCATAACAATATCACCACATTTTCATAATTCTTGGCAGGAGTGCGAAATTTGCAGAAGTAGTTTCAACCAATGGTGGGGAAAAGATAATTAATCGCAAATATTGATCCAAAACGCTCAGCCATGAACTTTGGATGTGGAAGTTCCAAAGTCCATTAGATCATATCCAGAACAATTTATCCCGATAAACGCATTATATTCTGTCACTCTTCATTAAATCAAACGCCCCCTTTTTTCCAGGTACTTCGAGGCCTTCGGATTCCTGGGTCCTGAAAGGGGGTTCCAGGTATCAAACCCCCAACCTTCTGGAACGTTTTCGCGCACCAAGAGAGACCTGGAAACTATTGAAACCCTTCAACAGCAATTGCTCAGGGGGAAACCTGGCGACTACAGCATCAAGGCAACATCGTATGACGATGCCATCAGCACCAGGTTCGTTTGTGCAGAATATTGAATCTCCTGAATGGGCTCTTGAATGCTGAATGCTGTCTGCTGGATGAACTCTGTCCTTTCAGCAGGAGTTCATCAGGAGCTGCTGAGAATGCTGGGGCTAAAAGCACGAGGATGATACGAGACTTGGGCAAGTATTACAGTTAAAATACAGGTAAAAATCGTGTTCCAATGAGGCGGATGTGGGGCACAGATGGCACTTCCCATGAAACGAGTAAAATGCGCGCAATTATTATAAATTAAAAAAACCGGAACCGTTGGAATGCGGCAGTGGGAAGTTCCTTGGAAGCTCCTGCTGCCACAAATTGTGCAATTGTAAATCTTGTCTTTTTCTGGGATGACTTATTTTCACATTATGTTTGAAACTTTTGAAGCGTTTGGTTGCTCTTGAGAACCTTTGTCTGTGTACATTTTGTCCGTTTTTGAAGTCCCCATTTCATTCAAACTGTTGGAATTTATTTGAAGCTTTACGTACATTCTTCATCATTTGAAATGCAATTCTCTTTCTCTTTGGAGTCCTTACCAAAGGGCTCCGTGCCGTGTTCCCTGGCGGATTGGGCATTTTTACTCATTTATTTTATCCTCCTATTTATTCAAATTCTTTGTGGGCTTGTTGCCCTACAGCCGACCTAAAATAAAACGCATGTCATAATTTTAAAAATCCACTGTGTTGTGACAAATAATGTTGTAACTTTTACAATACAGGGACAGGGAAAAATAATTCATAGACGATAAGAACTTGTTTTCCTGAAGCATCCTGAAGGAATTGGGTGCTGAGATATTCTTTTTTTTCTTTTTATCCGCAGATGCAGGAAAAAGTTCAAAGGCTCAAGGATTTCAAGAAAATCGCCTTGATGAAAATTCCAATGGTAAGAGTTTCCAAGTGCTTCATTTTTTTTTTACAAATCAAGGTTTCTAAAAAAAATTTGATAGTGCCACCAATTTGGACAAACACAAAAGATGAATATGCTCCTAGGTTTTCTTCAAAAATTACATTTTGCAAGTACTGTACCATATTACACATTTCCCTTAGAATCAATTGTGAATATTTTCATATTTCCCCAGACCACAAATTCAATGGCATTAAAAGTTCATTATTTAGAATAAAAAAAAGTTTTAAAATGCATCTACAGTGCACTATATACTCATTATTCAAAACTTCATTGGTTGAAGGGATGAAAGTGCATGTATTTGCATCTGCTGTGCAATTGTACATTTTGGGATGCTTATTTCTCTATTTTCCATTCGGATGTGATGGAATGTGTTTGGATGGATGCATTCTGGGAGGTGTTATCTTAACTTGCTTGATAAAATATTCTCTTTGGTCGCGTCAATAAATAAATACAATGTTTCAAAATATGACTGCACAATATATTTCTATTATTTTGGTACACAGAATCACACTCGTATTTTTCATACAACAGTCACGCAAGCAGAGTCAAGACAATATAAAGAAGTCTTGCTAAAGTATTGCAAGTCTTCCTGAGAATAATCGCGAGAGTCAGGTTCGATTCTCTAGTGGGATTCTTCTGGGGATTNTCTTGAATGCTGAATGCTGTCTGCTGGATGAACTCTGTCCTTTCAGCAGGAGTTCATCAGGAGCTGCTGAGAATGCTGGGGCTAAAAGCACGAGGATGATACGAGACTTGGGCAAGTATTACAGTTACAATACAGGTAAAAATCGTGTTCCAACGAGGCCGACCTAAAAGAAAACGCATATCATAATTTTAAAAATCCACTGTGTTTTGACAAATAATGTTGTAACTTTTACAATACAGGGACAGGGAAAAATAATTCATCGACGACAAGAACTTGTTTTCCTGAAGCATCCTGAAAAAAGTGGTTGCTGAGATATTTGTTTTGTTTTTTTATCCGCAGATGCAGGAAAAAGTTTAAAGGCTCAAGGATTTCAAGAAAATAGCCTTGATGAAAATTCCAATGGTGAGATTTTCCAAGTGCTTCAATTTTTGTACATATCAAGGTTTATAAAAATTTTTTGATAGTGCCACCATTTCGGACAAACACAAAAGATGAATATGCTCCTAGATTTTTTTTTTCAAAAATAAACATTTTGCAAGTACCTTATGACACATTTACCTTAGAATAAATTGTGAATATTTTCATTTTTTTCCCCAGACCACGAATTCAGTGGTGTTAAAAGTTCATTATTCAGAATAAAAAAAGTTTTAAAATGCATCTACAGTGCACTATGTACTCATTCTCCAACACTTCATTCCTTGAAGGGAAGAAAGTGCATGTATTTGCATCCGTTGTGCAATTGTACATTTTGGGATGCTTATTTCTCTATTTTCTGTTCTGATGTGATGGAATGTGTTTGGGCTTTGGATGGATGCATTCTGGGAGAGGAGGGGGTTTAGATGCAGAAATGTTTCTTGAACCTTGTGAATGTTGAAAAGCAGAAAATAAAGCTTGCTGTTCAATTCAATTCAATTCATTGTTTGAAAATTGGATTATCTGTACATATTCTTTCTACTTTATTTTGTAAAAATCAAGTTTGAAGTTGAGCTTCATAATGTCTGTCATCACTCAGCTAAATTGTTCAGTCCCTAATTAATTTCATGATTTGATTCATGGTTTGACTAACACAGGTTGGAAAGTGGAGCAATACTGCACTTAGAAAAACATAAATAACAGGAGATTGTGACTCATATACTGTATATGGAAAGTCTGGAATTTTAATTCAAAGCTAGCCACATTATACATCAAACGTTTTCTAATGCAGGACAATTTTGTTATGAATAATTTATTTTAAACTTGAACTTCTGC
This sequence comes from Notodromas monacha, assembly GCA_905338405.1. Taxonomy (NCBI): domain Eukaryota; kingdom Metazoa; phylum Arthropoda; class Ostracoda; order Podocopida; family Cyprididae; genus Notodromas; species Notodromas monacha. Next base: position 10,523 of record CAJPEX010002641.1, read on the forward strand.
CCACCAAGAAATTCCATTGTAATGCAAAATTTGTGTTGTATGATGGGTATTTTGTTGCATGAGGACTCATGGTGTATGCTATATGCTACTGTATTTACAGTTGAACCTCTCTAAGTCAAATTTCAAGGGGCCAGGAAAAAAATTTGACTTAGGAAGGTTTTGAGGACAACACAGAAGAAAAAAAATTCACCATGAATTATTGGGAAAGAATTTAGTATAACACTAGGAAAGGGCATATATTAATACCCTAAATATATTTAAGCATATAATGAAATATGCTCAAATATATGGAGGGAATAAAACTTTCACAGAAAATATATATATGCCATTTCCCAGTGTTATACCAAATTCTCCCCCAGTATTTTATCCTGAATTTTTTTTCTGTGTTGTCCCCAGTTTTTGTTTCTGTGCTGACTTGAATGATAAGTTTCAAATTTCTTTCAGTGCACTGAAAAAAATTTGAAACATACCATTTAAGTCAGCATGCTTGTGATTCAACGCATGGCATGCTATGTGTTGAATCACAAGCATGCCAGGGGATTCATGAATTTTTTATTTTGAAGAGATGTCCGTTCTTTTCACAGGGTAATTGCTGCAGCAGTAGAAAGAGACACTGTTTCTGGCGCCTGGGGGCCAGAAACAGTGTATCTTTATTCAATCAATGGGGGAGGATGCTGTGTCAAATTGAAGCCGCTCTCCTCCTTCAAAAACGCCTGCAATAAAAACATTTCCAGTTCCTCCTTGTGTGCAAAAATTCGACTTGGGGAGGTTTCCAGTGGAACTTTTTTGAGTTAGGGAGGTTTTGTTAACATTATTTTCTAAGGGAATTGAAGGGGACTGGGGAAAAATTCGACTTAGGGGGTTTGTGACTTAGGGAGGTTAGACTTATCAAGGTTGAACTGTACTTGAGTACCACGCGCCCTTGAGTAAGGCACGCACAGGGTTTTTTCAGCTGGAAATTTGGCTAAAATCAATAGGGGTTCATACTGAGTGTGGGGTTTAAAAATCATTTAGATTTTGGTGTTTTAAAACTTTTATCTTTGTTTTTTAAACTGAAGTCTGTACTTAAGTTGTTTTTAGACTGGTTAAAAGTTAAAAATCAGTACAAAAAAGTTTTCTTCTCACTTTTTTTTTAAATTTCTCCAATATGAGTAAATATAATGCACATATAGAACTTTCTAAGACTTCTTGAAAAATGTGTACCCGCTTATGACACGCACCCCTTTATTTCTTCTGAAATTCAATAAAAAAGGTGCGCATGGTACTTGAGTAAATACGGTATATGGGACATTTTTGCAGTGTTTGGGGACCTCTCTTCCTGGTACCCAGCAGTGCTGGCAGAGCTGGCCCAGGCGTACAACCTGTCCCAAGAAGAGACCAGAGAGGTTCTGACAATGTCCAAGAGCTCATACCTGCCTACAGTACTGCGCAGGGACTCAAGGGGACACGGTCGGTTTTCGTGGTTCATAGGTATAGGAGGTATACGGTTTACCGATCCTTCGAGACAATGTCGTGTTCGACGAACGTACCCACGGTCGAACCGTACGTATAAGACGTGTGAGTAGCTGGAGGCATCTGGTGTAGCCAGTTTTGCCTGTTCTGGTGCTTGTGAGCTTGGAATATTTGGCAATTGTTTGAGCTGGACAGGATTGCTCTATTCAAAGATCTATGCATCCAACTCTGTGATTTGCTCAGAGTTATTCAGGCTAGTGAAATTTCAGTATTTTCTTGCTTGAATGTTGTATGAATTAAGTTTCTGGATGTTATGTTCAAATTGAATGATTTACTAGCCCTGCAGAAATGTTTCCAGTGTGGTGGATTGTTTGGAAGATTCATCCTATTCCTTCAAAAAAAAAATTGTACAAAACTTTACTGATTATAGTTCCTACAGATAAAATCAAAATGATGCTTTGTTGTCCAGAAAATAATAATACTGTACAGTAGAATCTTGTTGCTGCAAAGCCATTGGGACTAAAAAGTCTTTTAATGTATTATGCGTATGCTCAGCTAGCTGAATAATTAAGCTAAAATAACATGTGATCCTGAACTGATTGATGAGGAATTCAAACTTCCTTTAGATTTTGAAAAATCGGCTGGGTACCCCCAGGGCGTTTGTTCTCTATGTAGAGACAGTCTGATTTTTAATTTGAAAAAGAGAAAAAAAGCCAATCAGCTTTTCAAACTTTGTTTTGTATAGACAAGGAAGATTGGACCTTGAAACATATGTAGCAGACTCTCAGTTTGGAGCAAAGCTGAAAACACGAGATGCCAATGCAATGCTAGGATATCACGCCTTGGCAACCCCAATTGTCTGGGGTATGAAACAATCCCTGACATTCTCAACCATCGTCGACAGGGTTGCCAAACCGTGGATTCATCAGATGGCATTCGAAGAAGGCCTTTTGGAGTCGGGTTCTCATTTCGGAGAAATCTTCATGAACTATGGTGTACCTCTTTGCTCCTGGGTTGGGTTTATTTTGGCAAATTTTATGGAATTCTCTAGAATCTTCATTTTAACCCTGCTGGTACTCCTATGTTTTTCTGTTTCTAGGAAAAATTGAGAATTGATGGTGTTGAACCATTGGAAGAATGTGTTTGGGAGTGGATACTAAGTCATCCAATTGTACCATATCCTTCTTGTTTTTTTAAACTCTTGAATTGTGAATAAAGAATTCGATGTGTGTATAATTTCCTCCATATTGCCGCTTCTACTTTATTGTGCACTTGGAAGAAATGGAACTTCGCTGCAGTAACATTTTTTTATTTTAAAATTATTGAATGAACCAATACAAGGATAGAATAAAAAGAAAAGAAGCACATGTTCTCATGCTTTGGCTTTGAAAATACAAAAATTTTGTGCAATTTAAGCAAATCAGTCCTGACTCTAGCATTAACAATCAGGTTTACATGCAGGCTGTGATGAAAAATATAGGAGCATTGAAAAAAACTTTCTTTTTAAACCATTGATGGATTCTTAGAATTGCCAGAATGTTTTTTTCCAATCATCATAAATTTTCTGCAAATAAAAATTTGAAAAGCAAACTGATGATCCTATATATAGCTCAAGTTTTGAAAATAAAATTTTACATTTTTTGTCATTCTTTTCACAGAAAATGCATTATTTTCATTTATGAACTTCTGTTTTATGTTTCAAAGAGGTTGAATAATTCACCGGAAAAAGCTGTATGGCCATGCCAACAAAGAGTGAAAATTGGTCAGGTAATTAATTCAAAGACCTCAATCTGCCCATGAACAGGGCAGGGAATTTCTTGGTAGAAATCCCAAAAGACAAGAGAGAATGTATTTCACATAAAAATTCAGCAAAACCAGTCATTTGAGTTTCAATCACACCAAGAAATGATTTATGCAGACACAAGTCCAATTTTTGTTTGCAGATTTACCCTTAAATTTATTTTGTAGAGAGAAACATTCAACTGTATTCACTTTTCTCACAGGAAGGCAAAAAAGACAACAAAACTTTTAATGGGAAGTCCACTTGATAAAGTGAATGGAGGTTTGCACAAAGATGGCGCTTTCTGTTGGTCAGGCCTTTGATGAATACTGTATATAGTACCGTATTATACGGAGTTGAAGGTGAGCAGTAAATCAGACATTCCAAATAGATTCAACTTGGCATAGAAACTCTTATAGGTTTATTTTCTTGCTGTATATGAAGACGTTGAACACGATCGCAATATTCTAAAAAATAAAAAATAAGTCGTCATCGAAAATGAGTTCTCTGGTAATTCTCGCAACGTTCCTCTCGTTAATCACTTCCGAAGCGGAATCGATGACTTCCGCCGGAAACTATTCAGTTCCTACTAAGTGTGACAAAACTGACGCATCCTGTCAGGCCAGGATGCAACCCACACATTTCGCGTGCTGGCATTGCAGGACCCATAATCCCACAGGTTTGGTTTACCCTGCCCCACTGTTCCCATTGAGACTCGTAAAAGGCGGACGATATCCGGAAGACAACGCGCATTCTTGCGTGAGGTCCTCCAAAGGTGATGATAAACGTGTTTACATATATGGTGGACACTTGTTCGTGGATGGAGATGCTGCTTGCGTTCAGATTACGAGACGAGGGAAGAATGGTCGAACAGGTTAGCGACATCTAGACTTCTTTTGAAAAGACTCGTCTGGCATGATTTTTAAAGCCGCTGTAGATTCCCCTGTGCCAGCCAAAAGCACCAAGTATCCATATCCTCCATATGCCAAATGGCTAGGAAGCTCTGTTACAGCACAAGCTGCTTGCATGGGTGCCAGCTTGGCATGCATATTCTGCACACTCATCATGGAGGCATCTGGTGTAGCTAGTTTTGCCTGTTCTGGAGCTTGTGAGCTTGGCATATTTGGCAACTGTTTGAGCTATGCAGGATTGCTCTACTCAAAGATCTATGCATCCAACTCTGTGATTTGCTCAGAGTTATTCAGGCTAGTGAAATTTCAGTATTTTCTTGCTTGAATGTCATATGAATTAAGTTTCTGGATTTGATGTTCAAATTGAATGATTTACTAGCCCTGCAGAAACGTTTCCAGTACAGTGGATTTTTTTGAAGATTCATCCTATTCCATTTAAAGATGTTTTATAAAAGTGTACTGATCAGCTCCTATGGATAAAATCAAAATGATGCTTCCTTGTCCAGAAAATGAAAATGCTGTACTACAGTAGAAACTTCTTACTTCAAAGCAATTGGGACTATAAAAGTCTTATAATGTACAGGATTATGCTTATGCTCAGCTGGCTGAATGATAAAGCTAGAATAACATGTGATCCTGATTGATGAGGAATTCCAAACTTCCTGTAGATTTCGAAAAATCGGCTGGGTACCCCAATGGGTTTGTTCTTTATGCGGCGAGAACCAGTCTGATTTTCTATTCGAAAAAGAAAAAAAACCAATCAGCTTTTTAAACTTCGTTTTGTGTAGACAAGGAAGATTGGACCTTGAAACATATGTAGCAGACTCTCAGTTTGGAGCAAAGCTGAAAACCCGGGATGCCAATGCAATGCTAGGATATCACGCCTTGGCAACCCCAATTGTCTGGGGTATGAAACAATCCCTGACATTCTCAACCATCGTCGACAGGGTTGCCAAACCGTGGATTCATCAGGTGGCATTCGAAGAAGGCCTTTTGGAGTCGGGTTCTCATTTCGGAGAAGTCTTCATGAACTATGGGGTGCCTTTTTGCTCCTGGGTTGGGTTTATTTTGGCAAATTTTATGGAATTCTCTAGAATCTTCATGTTAACCCTGCTGGCACTCTTATGTTTCTCTGTTTCTAGGAAAAATTGAGAATTGATGGTGTTGAACCATTGGAAGAATGTGTTTGGGAGTGGATACTAAGTCATCCAATTGTACCATATCCTTTTTGTTTTTTTAAACTCTTGAATTGTGAATAAAGAATTCGATGTGTGAATAATTTCCTCCATATTGCCGCTTCTGCTTTATTGAGCACTTGAAAGAAATGGAACTTTGAAGCAGTAACATATTTTTTTGCATTTTGAAATTATTGGGTAAATCAATACAAGGATAGAATAAAAAGAAAAGAAAATTTTTGCACATGTTCTTGTTCTTTGTCTTTGAAAATACAAACAGTTTGTGCAATTTAAGTAAATCAGTCCTGACTCTAGCTTTACAAATCAGCAGGTTTACATGCATGCTCTGATGAAAAATATAGGAGCATTACATACATTAAAAAAACTTTCTTTTTAAACCATTAATAGATTCTTAGAATTGCCAGAATGTTTTTTTCCAATCTTAAATTTTCTGCAATTCAAAATTTGAAAAGCAAACTGATGATCCTATATATAGCTCAAGTTTTGAAAATAAAATGTTACATTGTTTTTCATTCTTTTCACAGAAAATGCATTTTTTCAATTATGAACTTCTGTTTTATGTTTCAAAGAGGTTGAATAATTCACCAGAAAAAGCTGTAGGGCCATGCCAACAAAGAGTGAAAATTGGTCAGGTAAATAATTCAAAGGCCACAATCTGCCCAGGAACAGGGCAGGGAATTTCTTGGTAGAAATCCCAAAAGACAAGAGAGAATGTATTTCACACAAGAATTCAGCAAAATCAGTCATTTGAGTTTCAATCACACCAAGAAATGATTTATGCAGACACCAGTCCAATTATTTTTCGCAGATTTATCTTTAAATTTTGTTGAAGAGATAAACTGTATTAACATTTCTAACAGGAAGGCAAAAAGACAACATAATTTGCATGGGAAGTCCTCTTGATACAGTGAATGGAGGTTTGCACAAAAATGGCGCTTTCTGTTGGTCAGGCCTTTGATGAATATTGCATATTGTATTAAAAGGAGTTGAGGGTGATCCAAAGACCAGACGTCAAAGAAATTCAACTTCGCATATAAACTCTTAAAGGTTATTGTCTTGTTGTGTAAAGACGTTGAATGTGATCGCAGTATTCCGAAAAATAATAAAATAAGTCGTCATCGAAAATGAGTTCTCTGGTAATTCTCGCAACGTTCCTCTCGTTAATCACTTCCGAAGCGGAATCGATGACTTCCGCCGGAAACTATTCAGTTCCCACTACGTGTGACAAAAGTAACGCATCCTGTCAGGCCAGGATGCAACCCACACATTTCGCGTGCTGGCATTGCAGGACCCATAATCCCACAGGTTTGGTTTACCCTGCCCCACTGTTCCCATTGAGACTCGTAAAAGGAGGACGATATCCGGAAGACAACGCGCATTCTTGCGTGAGGTCCTCCAAAGGTGATGATAAACGTGTTTACATATATGGTGGACATAACAAGCACCTACCTCTACGACGAACGCAAGTCTAATGCTCTGCTCCCTTCTTACCAGCTTGTCCAATCGCTGTAGATCTGAAGAAAACTTTTCTGAGCAGACCGTACTAAAAATTTCGGCGACATCAGGTGTCGCTAACATTGACGAATGATGTGGAATATTTGTTTGAGGAGTTTTTCCCCCATTCAATCAAAACATTTTATAATTGTGGTGTACCATTTACGAAACACGTAGAGGAGACCAGAAACGACAGTATTCTCCCAGTTTTTTGAAAATTTGAACACAGTGTGTACAATCTTAAGTTTACGTCGAATTTCATTTTTGTATTACAGTATTTCGAAATTTGCAGATGTCCTGTTGCGATCGGCGGCTATGATTGAAGACCTAGGGGAAATTACGTCATTGAACGAATGCCGATTTTGGAACAGATTTTGGCTCTGGGACCGAGTGCAAGTTTGCGCTTGCACCGGTGCATTTTGCAACACTGGAAATCGTCCGAAGACCGTAGAATTCGGAGGAATTTTTTCATTCCTCGCAGCGGTTCTTATCGATTGTTTTTTGTCGAGATGAATGGACTTCCACCTCGCACCTTATCGTACTTCGACAACTTTCAAAATAAAATATGTAAGCACATGATAAAAACAGCTTTCTAAATATAGCTTACGCGTTTGTAGGACACAATTTTAGGGTGACGCAAAGAAAAAAAATCGCGTATACCATGATTTTATTTTTTGTTGTCTTTGTGATTATTCCCGGGCTTTTTTCGAGAGTCGGCGCAGGTTAGTGCAACAGATTTCTGCGAATCTGCGGTGCTTTTTTTCCAAAGAATTTATATTCAGCATTAAATTGAGATTTCCTTTGTGACCACAGTGACAAAATGTGCAGTATTTAAAATTTTTGCCTGAAACCGTGTTCCGTGAATTTGGTTTATTGGAGGTGCTCTTGATCAATATGTTGGTTAATTGCATTTTATATCAATTCATGGAAGTAAATTTTACTGAAATTAAAAATAACACTACTCACTTTTCGCTATCAGTAACGCGTGGTACATATTTTGATTCAAGAATTTGTTGATTTTATTTCGTTTTTAGGTTGAAATTTTTTTGGTTTCGCCGTACAAAAATTTACATAAAATCTGGTGAACGTGGCGTAAATCTTCTGCTTGAATAAACAAAAATATCAGTGTGATCCTCTTTTTTTTCCTTTTTCTACAATTTTCTGATATTCGGGGAATTAACGCCATGACATAAATTTGCGGGCTGAATTTTTCCAACATTTTTGACGTGCTAAAAAGCAGTCCTTGGTCTTGAAAATACAGTCAAGCCTCTTCAATTTGAACTCAGAGGAAATAACAAAAAATCGACGATTCAAAGGTTTTTTGATCTAGGGAAATCCTAATTTTTGCTGCGAAGAATCAGAGGGAAGGTATTTTATGTTGTGGGCCTTGAACTAATTTGGTTGAATAAATTTACAGGACGCTGAAATTTTACAAAGATATGTTTACCCAGTCACTCACTTCCTTCTAAAAAGCATCAACTCATATGTTTTATTTCCCTTATCATCTTAACTTCAAGGACTGTATGTAGGTTCGAAGTAGAAAATATTTAAATTTACGGAGGTATGTATCAAATTATTCTTGATGGGATCCAGACAGGTACTCTGCAAAAATTTGACAGTTAAGATTTTAGCTTGAGGGAGGTTTGACTTAGCAAGGGACAGCTATGTATGCATATGAGTGTCAATGAATTTAGTGACAGAGAATTCCTCATGAATTTGAAGAAGAAAAAATTCGCGATATTTTTTCTCTTATTTTATTTTTTTTCAAGTGTACCGTTACGAGGTGATCACGAATGCAGTGAACAATGCTCCTCTGGGTGTGAGGCCGGTTCCGGAAAACGAATATCCGGTTTTCGAAAAACCGGAAAGAGGTGATATCAGTACCCAATTGGCGTGCTGGACCTGCAGTTCCGTGAAGCAAGACCTTTTGCCGAAAGACGGGTTGCCAGAGATCACGACGAAGCTGGACGGGTTCTCAGAGTGTAAACCGTATTTACAGGGTGTTTTCGATCAGGCCACTAGCGAATTCGGGGAAATCACGCGATTTGATCCCGAGGATAATGCCCATTGTCTTGTCATTGAGTCTGTTGATGGTGAGTTAATTGGGGGTCGATCCTGGCTTGAATTTGCACGTTAAAATTTTTAGCAGCGCGGAAAATAATGTGCAAGCTTCAAACGGACAGTGAGTCAATGCGGCTCAAGCATGAAACTCAGTTTTCAGATATACTGTATACTGGAGGTAATTTTTGGGTTGCATTTTTCCCCTTTTTGAGACACAAAATGTCCTTGCATTATTAATGAAATGATTGAAATTTGTCTGGAAAAGCTTCCAGTCCAGAAGCTTTCTTCAAAGTGATAAATTTATTGAGCAATGAAGTCTTGTTATCTTTATCTGAAGCAAGCTATGGGGTGCTTTGCATAACTTCTAGATTTTAAAAATTTGCTCTGTAAGAAAAGGTTGTANCTCTGGGACCGAGTGCAAGTTTGCGCTTGCACCGGTGCATTTTGCAACACTGGAAATCGTCCGAAGACCGTAGAATTCGGAGGAATTTTTTCATTCCTCGCAGCGGTTCTTATCGATTGTTTTTTGTCGAGATGAATGGACTTCCTGGAGCGTGGAATAGCATGAAGCTGTTGAAAGTTTTATTTTATACATTCGTGTACTATTTTTGTCGAAAGATTTATATCGAATGCGCAAACATCCTGTGTTAAAATCCCACTGCGTTTCTTTTTTTTCGCGTATACCATGATTTTATTTTTTGTTGTCTTTGTGATTATTCCCGGGCTTTTTTCGAGAGTCGGCGCAGGTTAGTGCTACAGATTTCTGCGAATTTGCGGGGCTTCTTTTCCAAAGAATTTATATTCAGCATTAAATAAATTGAGATTTCCTTTGTGACCTCAGTGACAACATGTGCAGTATTTACAATTTTTGCCTGGAACCTTGTTCCGTGAATTTGGTTTATTGGAGGTGCTCTTGTTCATCAATATGTTGGTTAATTGCATTTTATATCAATTTATGGAAGTAGATGTTACTGAAATTAAAAATAACACTACTCACTTTTCACTATCAGTAACGCGTGGTACATATTTTGATTCAAGAATTTGTTGATTTTATTTCGTTTTTAGGTTGAAATTTTTTTGGTTTCGCCGTACAAAAATTTACATAAAATCTGGTGAACGTGGCGTAAATCTTCTGCTTGAATAAACAAAAATATCAGTGTGATCCTCTTTTTTTCCTTTTTCTACAATTTTCTGATTTTCGGGGATAACGCCATGACATAAATTTGCGGGCTGAATTTTTCCAACATTTTTGACGTGCTAAAAAGCAGTCCTTGGTCTTGAAAATACAGTCAAGCCTCTTCAATTTGAACTCAGAGGAAATAAAAAAAAATCGACGATTCAAAGGTTTTTTGATCTAGGGAAATCCTAATTTTTGCTGCGAAGAATCAGAGGGAAGGTATTTTATGTTGTGGGCCTTGAACTAATTTGGTTGAATAAATTGACAGGACGCTGAAATTTTACAGACAAAGATATGTTTACCCAGTCACTCACTTCCTTCTAAAAAGCATCAACTCATATGTTTTATTTCCCTTATCATCTTAACTTCAAGGACTCAAGCTTCATCTTTTATAAATTTAAATGCCTCCATACATAGTTTAATAAGAACTACCCTAGGTCTGTCCATGAGACGTTTTTAAACTGTCAATTCTAAAATCGAACTCCCTCCAAACTGAATCGTTCGGACAGCTATGTATGCATATGAGTGTCAATGAATTTAGTGACAGAGAATTCCTCATGAATTTGAAGAAGAAAAAATTCGCGATATTTTTTCTCTTATTTTATTTTTTTTCAAGTGTACCGTTACGAGGTGATCACGAATGCAGTGAACAATGCTCCTTTGGGTGTGAGGCCGGTTCCGGAAAACGAATATCCGGTTTTCGACAAACCGGAAAGAGGTGATATCAGTACCCAGTTGGCGTGCTGGACCTGCAGTTCCGTGAAGCAAGACCTTTTGCCGAAAGACGGGTTGCCAGAGATCACGACGAAGCTGGACGGGTTCTCAGAGTGTAAACCGTATTTACAGGGTGTTTTCGATCAGGCCACTAGCGAATTCGGGGAAATCACGCGATTTGATCCCGAGGATAATGCCCATTGTCTTGTCATTGAGTCTGTTGATGGTGAGTTAATTGGGGGTCGATCCTGGCTTGAATTTGCACGTTAAAATTTTTAGCAGCGCGGAAAATAATGTGCAAGCTTCAAACGGACAGTGAGTCAATGCGGCTCAAGCATGAAACTCAGTTTTCAGATATACTGTATACTGGAGGTAATTTTTGGGTTGCATTTTTCCCCTTTTTGAGACACAAAATGTCCTTGCATTATTAATGAAATGATTGAAATTTGTCTGGAAAAGCTTCCAGTCCAGAAGCTTTCTTCAAAGTGATAAATTTATTGAGCAATGAAGTCTTGTTATCTTTATCTGAAGCAAGCTAAAAATGTCCTTGCATTATTAATGAAATGATTGAAATTTGTCTGGAAAAGCTTCCAGTCCAGAAGCTTTCTTCAAAGTGATAAATTTATTGAGCAATGAAGTCTTGTTATCTTTATCTGAAGCAAGCTATGGGGTGCTTTGCATAACTTCTAGATTTTAAAAATTTGCTCTGTAAGAAAAGGTTGTACGTGTAAGAAGGGGTTCTCAGCCCCATGTGGGCATTAGCATTGGCAAATTATAAGGAAATGTTCAAAATCATGTTTGTGATAAATGCAGGTCACATGTTCTATAGGACCAACCTTGATCTTGTAGTCAGGAGAATTACTTTACTTGAGTACCATGCACCCTCAAGTCAGGCGTGCACATGGGTTTTTCAGTTTGAAATTTTGCTAAAATCTTATCCCCAGGTAAGATGCTCACACCAATTTTAGTGAATCTAAAACCACAAAATTTTGAAAATAACAAAAAATTTGACTTTGGACGCGAATTGAACAAAAATCTGATCAATTTTCAACTTTTTCAGGGTAAAAAAAGTTGTCTTGTTACATTTGTTCCAAATTTCTGCATTATAATCAAATATAATGTGCACAATTAAAGTTGAAGCTGGAATGTTACTCCCATGGGTTTCCCCATTCATGATTGGCAGGGATCCTTGAAATTTTAAAAATGTGGCTACCAAGAAAAGTAACTTTATGATACTGTAGTAGAATTTTGGATAGACAATGGCATTTGACATTATTTGATGGAATTTGAAAGTTTCTCCAAATCAGGCTTTGGAAAAATGTTCACCTGCTGAAATTAATTGTTTTAATTTTTATTTTGAGCAATTTTCTTCAATCCCACCTCACTTCCTACTTTTTTAAAAACATTGCATGATAGCTGATACATTGCTTTATTGTGGAGTAACTTTTGCAACAAAAAAAACCAGCAGGAACGTTTAGAATGCCTGCCATTGAGTTTTTCAAGCAATACTTCTTTGAGTCTGCAAAAATTTTATGAGAAGTTGCCAGTCTGTAGAAGTTTTTTTTTAAGCCCAAAAGGTTGGAGAACAGGGGTGTAGAAGACATGAATGGCTTCTGCAATTTCAAATTGCAGTGCTACTTTTTGCTGTTGTTGCAATTTTTGAGTGATTTTACTGAAAGAAACAAGTGGAAATTTTTGGTAAAACGGCATGGATATCCTCAGGAAGGTCTCTAAATTTTCGGGTTTTTTTAAATTAAGGAATGCAAAGGAAATTTCATTGTTTCACCAGTACACAATTAAGGTATTCTGTAATACTCGTATATAAAGCGAGTAATTTTTCATCCTCTGAATTAATATGCTGTATGAATATTTTCCCCTTGCAGGTATAGCATTGGTTAGGGGGTCAACAAGTTCCCCGTCATTTGCGAAGTTGCAAATGGGCGTGTCGCCATTTTACGGAGTCAAGATTTGCATATGCGATTACAGTTATTGCAATGCGCTTTGCGACAGTAACGACGGCGTTTCCCTGCACAGACTCCAACAAAGGAATCCCTTGTTGATTGCCATTGTGTTGGTGAATTCACTGTTGATTGTTCGAGTCTTCTTTCGATATGCCAAAATTGTTGGCGGATCAGCGATTGAAAAACTCTTTGGGACTCTGGAAACATGAAAATAAATGCGAGTGAGAAATGAATGGAGCAAAAAAATTGAGTCTGGATTCGAATTTTATTACCAAATCTATCTTCTTTTTAAGTTGGCGCACGACGAGGATTCAGATATTTTTATGGAACACCACCACAAGAAATAATAAAATAAAGCTGGATCCATAAAAAGGTTTTCTTCTTTGTAAACTGAAATTATTTTGAATGACTTCGACTTCAACTTTAACATGAGACGTTGCTGAGAATTACTGCAGCAGAATTATTTCTCCGAATAGAATTTATGTTAATGATTTAATCAATTATTCACGGTGATTCATTCGCTACAATGAAGACCCAAAAACATGTGTCTACTCAATTAAATGAAGAGTACATTGATACATTTTTATTATTTGTGAAAGAAATGGGAAGAAATGAGATTCGGAAGAAACGAGAAAAGGTGAGATTGAATCGATTATAAGCATTGAATAATTACGTTTGAATCTCCACTCAGGACAAATTGAATCACGACGTACAAAATCTCTGCGAAAGAAAAAAGCGATTTCATGAAGATTTTAAAATTATCTCAATTCTTATTCTGAATAAGGCATTTCATATTTAACCCATTGACACCAAAGCGTCACTTTTCTAATTTTCCAGCTTAATTTGACTTCGGAAATTCATAATTTCACATTCATTTTTCGAAAATTGCATGAATCGCCAATTTATAACTGATATCTGATATAGAATGCCAATTTAGAAACCATGCATCTTCTCGAACTAATTGCAGAATTTAAAGTTGTCTTTTGAATTAAAAGTTAAAACTGTTGAAGAATTTACAGGAAAGTATATTGACTTCCGACAAGGGCGTATTTATGATTGAAAACAGCATGTTTTCACAAGTCAAAGTATGTTACAAAGAGTGCAGAAATGGCTCCAAGAAATGCCAATATGGAAGCTGCAATGATGACAACAATTGTACCGCATCCGGTCATCAAAGGTCCCATATAGAGGTTGAGGAGAAACTGTGCGATGAAGATCATGCTGCTGACTATGGCCAAATCTGTGCCCAAGCCCCTGGCCTGGAATGTTGCTGTAGACTTGTATCCTTCTGCAACAAACTTCAATTTCCCATACAGAAAAAAAAAATTTAAACATTATCAATATAAATATGCGCAACAATCAGTTTCAGTTGAACTTCCTCAAATCAAATTTCAAAGGACCAAAAAAGTCAAACCTCTGTAAGTCAAATTCCTCCCTAAGTCCAATTTTTTTTTCAAGTCCAAAGTCCCTTAAAATCAATACATTAAAAACCCAACTAGCTCGAATTACTTTTTTCTAACACCTCTGTACGTCTAATTTTCTGAGGCCTTCTGGTTATTATTTCTGTGAAATATGAAAGAAAATGATTAAAACAAATAATTCCATGCATCTTGAAAGGAATTGAAAGACAAATATAGCAAATGAACCCCTGCCTCCAAGTTCAGTACAGTATAAACTCATCAAGAGGCAAGTCTAGGCCCAGAATCTCCTAATTTACAATTTCCTGCTATTTTTTTTTTTACTAATCCTCACGGCAAGAATTACTATTTCCTTAATTCAAAACCTGCAAAAATCAAAACCTCCCTAAGTAAAATTTTTTGTGGTCCCTAGAAATTTGACTTACAGAGGTTCAACTGTAATTGGACTCATGACAATTTCAAGTTGGTGAGTTCAACCAGTGTCAAAAATTGTTTTCAGCCTAATATAGTGTATAATTACAAAATCATCTGCAGAAACATTTAAAAATTCTTTAAATTTATAAGATCTTTCAACTAATTGACCTTCTAGATGCTTTAATCCTTGTGTGTCAAAGTTTGGATATATTTTTGAAAAGCGTTGTGCCCTTGACCACTGCAAATTGTAAAAATAACACTTTTGAACCAAGATCTAAGTTGGGGGAAAAGTCCAATGCATTTATAGTTCTTCAAAAAGCTTTGCCTGAAGCATGAAAAAATTACTCTCTGGGTGCGTTTTTCCCTGCATCCCTGGCTTACGATTAACATTGGAGATGTATCATACACTGTTGGATATTCTTTGTGCAGATTCTTTCTGAATTATGCTTTCTTCACCAGACAAAAACCTTTTAGAGATCTTTGGTCAAACTTGAATAGACTTCAGGAATAATCCTGACTCTGCGCAGCTAAGGATGGAAAGGAACCGTCCACCATCCAAGGGCTAAACTTTGGGTTTTCAGCCTCAAACTAGGGTAATAATACCTCACAATACAGGTGGTACCTTGCAATTCAATGACCTGAAATTTGCCTATCTAAAAATTTTAAGGTAATAGTTCCTGGAAAATCAAATTGTAATTCAACCTCTGCCCTGCAATTCAACCTTGTTCAGTGAGAAGCAAAATCTTGAATTTAATGCAGAATGCGCTGCATTTGACGTTATCTCACAATTTGACTGCTTTGCAATTTGACCCTAGCCCAGCAATGGAATAGGGTTCCATTGTGGGATACCACCTGTATACCATGCTTAGCTTGGAGAGAGTTTCTGAATGTTCTCTGCTTTAAGATATGAATTTATGCTCATTGCTTCAAAATAAGAACCCATGCTCACTTCCTCTGCTCTGAACCAATTTATAATGCACCCTCTGGTGAAATTCAAATTATAAGAGATTTTTGTCAAAAAGTCTCTCAATAGGTTGAGGATTTCTCAAGTAAATTGATCTTGAGGGTATTCAACAAGAAACTTACCATTTGATTTTCACTGGGAAGTTTTTGACATGGGTAAGCATCACTCATGATATTATGGGCAGTTGGTCACGAAAGTTAGGAAAAGTTTTTTCTTCACAAACTAGGTTTAAAAAATGCCAGTATATAAAGTCAGACAAATAAGTACCTGTCCAGTGGCATGATAGTGCGCAATCAGCATGTATGGCATGGTAAACAACGTAGAATACATGATTCCAGCACTGGCAGAGAATATGATGGATGCAGCCTTGTTTCTGGTAGCTGCAAGGATTACCATCCCAACTGAGTACACCAATTGACCACACACATACACCTTCTTTGCTCTGCAATAATATAAAACAAGTGTGGGAATAGGAGCTCAGTTTTGCTGCCAAAAGTTTACCTGAACTTGCTGACAAGCCTTACAATAACCATGGAATAAATTGAGCATGACAGTGAGTACAAGCTCATTCCATAGCAGCCAAATCTCACTCCATCATGATAGGCTTCTTTTTCTGGAGTTCCTTCAGGACTCTGAAAGATAGATCAGCACATTCAGTATAATTCTCCTAATCCCATCATCATTTTGGCCTAATGTCTTACTGCTGGGTTCCCTTCAAAAACTGTCTCAGCCACAAAATCTGTGAAGAAGAGTGAATAGCAAACCAAAGAACTCCATGAGAAAAAGTTTGTCAGACAAATAGTCATGAGTGACTTGGGCATGTGTAAGATGGAGGTCAAGTAGTGCTGAAGGGTCAAAGCTTCTCCTTCAAGGTTTCCAACTTCTTGGCCCTTTTTATTCAATGGAATGATGATTATTATGCCAAATAATTTATTTGATTTTATATTTTTCACCATCTCAGGGTGTTGATAGGATTGTTCTCCTGGCCATTGTTGATCAGGATAAGCAGCTGAAGTTCTCATTTCCAGGGCTCCTTCAGGGTATACTTTGTTGATGACCTGATGCCCCTCTGGGGCACTTTGATCAAAAGTTTGGTACACTGCAACTGAAGCTCCTGTTTCATCTGTCTTTTTCAAAACAGCAAACTCTTGAACATTGAAATAGTGAAGTTGAAAACATGTTCCAATCAAGCTCACCTTTCCAAGTTGTTCAGGAGACTTGCTCAGCAGGAGTGGGAGAGGAACTTCAGCAAAGGATGTCAGGGTTACAAAAACGCAGACCAATTCAATAATCAGAACTAGGGCAAACAAGCATTGGACATCATTTCTAAATAATTCTGAGAGGAATGTTTCTTTCCACTTGACACCACCCATGAGATATCCAAGGCTTCCTCCAAGTCCTGCCATGATGGTGAATGTGCTCAGTCCTTTTGGTTGGTCCTCTAAAAAAACACAATTGGAAATAACAATTATGGCAGAATATCAAGTTGCAACATCGTAAATTCTGACAAAATTCATCAGGAAGATGATACAGATTACTGTACATATCTCAAGTTAATTTAGGATTTTAAAATATTTGCAATTCATTGTCAGATCTATCAATGGATTCATGAGTAATCCATATCAGAATATTCTGACACTGCATTATTTTTTCAAAATGAAAGCTTCTTTTCATTCAAAATTAAAATCCTAAGAAGCCATGGCATGTGACATATCTGTAATAATGTTCAGGGATATAGTAATTTAAATGTTCATAAATAATTGCTACTTGCCTATACACAGGTATTGATTTCCTTAACCAAAGACATCCATCAAATTAGTTTCACAAATATAAATTTTCCAGTCACAGTGTTTTAAATTGTAAAGGGAAATTCAGTAAATGGTTGCAGAAATGATTAGAATGGAAGTGATATTGATGACTGCCATATATTTTATTCACATTATTCTCATAAAAATTTAGTAGAGATAAATTCATTAAGGACTCATTTATTGAAGTTTTCATTGCTCTTCAAGCTTGTGCACCACTGAGATAGAAATCAGTGTAAGTTTTCATAATTTCTTAATTTTAACACCAAATCAAAACAGTTAGGTTTACACAGTATAACGCCTAGCTAGTGCTCTTGAAGTCAGAAAAATGTTGATATAGACATGTTAAAAGTGGTCAAGATGATGGGCTTTGATGTGGGACCACAAACAAATTTATTTGAATTAAATAGAACTGAGTTACATATTCTTTGGTATAATGTGATTTGGAGATTTCCTAATGTGCAGAGAATGTTTTCTGGGGATTTTCAAGTTTTTTTATCTGCCTCAAAAGCAAGTTTTATCTCAAAACCAATTGGCAATTTTGTTTTCTGATTATGTGGTGCATGCTGTTTTTTTCTGTAGCCTGTGAAAAAGTAAAATGAGTCTTACTTGAACCCCCAAAACAAACAGCTGTTGTTGTTCCTCATTGATCCTCCCAGTGGAAATTTTTATTCCAGCATTTAAATTTGAATTTAGCTCATAGGCTGCTAAAGTGCCATTTTACTCAGCTATCTTCATACCTTCAGCCCTGAGTGAGTTTGAATTCCTCCAGTAAAAAAAACGCAGACAACAGCAGGCACTATTTTTCCTGTATGACATAGAATTATGCATGCAAATTCAAGGATGAGAACGCTTTTTGCCACTGATTTCCCAGAAAGTACCTGTACATGCTTCCCTTGTCAGAAGCCATACCAAGCCAGAGCTTCATGGAAAGTGAAAAGAAACAGAAATGTCCCAGCTCACCGGGTGTAGTGACATCCAGCATGTAAGTCCTGGCTGGGGACTGAGCAGCGTCGGAGCAGAAATCAATAAGGATCACCCCAGCAATGGTGAAAAGCAGGCCCCAAAAGTGTGACCCGTTCTCGGGTTCCCTCATTGCCCCGATGCCACCGTCGCCATCTTGTCCGTCTCCTGGCCACGCAGCCATGACGTCTTCTTTAGCTGCAATGGTTTCGACTCCGCCTCGGCTCCAGTACTGGGTTTCAGTGTTGTTGGAGTCTTCTGTCCACAATTTGGCTTTGGACGAGGTTCGCATGTGGTTGTAATCTTCGCCGAATGCTTCCCCGATATAAACTCCGTTTGGCACAAGAACCAGTCCTGATGTACGTGGGCAATTTTAAAATAAGTGTGCTGATCATCAAACCTTCTGACATTAGTTCTAGTGAATGAAATACAGTTGAACCTCAACAGCTTGAGCATCCCTAAGCTCAATTTATTTTCAAGTCCCCATCTTGATGAATTCCATTTGAAACAATGCATTAAAAACCATGGCTTTCCCTCTCAAGCCCATCTTACTCAAATTCTCTGAGACCTTTTGGCCATTACTCTTTTGATACAGGAAAGAAAAAGCCATTGAAAAGTAGCTTGATGTGTTTTGAAAGGAAGCTAAGGAATAACTGTGCAAATGAATGCTTGCCTCCAATTTCAGAATCCCATAAACTCATTTAAGAAGCAATTTAAAGCCCAGAATATCGCCATTTACCATTTCCTCCAATCTGTCTCTCTTTTCAACAACAAAGATGATTGTGCCCCAATTTGAAGCCTCTCTAACTCAAATTTTCTTGCTGGTCCCTTGAAATTTGATTTAAAGAGGTTGGACTGTTGTGAGAAGTCCAAACCTTGATCTGGCTTGTCTCACTCAAACAAACTAAGAAAGGACAGAATTTATGCAAGAAGGAAGTCTATTTTTCAAAAAGACTTGTGAAAGTGCTATATTTACTTGAGTTCCACATGCACTTGATTAAGGCACTTGACAGGATTTCAAGCCTGACATTTTTATATCAGGAATTTTCTCTTTCAAGTAACCTGCTCCAAATATTACTCATGTCCAACCCTGCCCCTGGCAACATCCCACCGCTGCCACCAGTAAAGTGGATTATAAGTTTATTGTACTCCTTTTTGGGTTCAGCAAGTAAGCTGACTCATCTCACTGAGGTTAACCAGAATAATTGACCTTCACTGGTCTTTGAAGGAACGTTTAAGAGGTTCCCCTACACTACAATTCCTATCCCCAAGTGAAATATTCATGCCAAATTTTGGGTGACTCTAAAACTGTTGTTTTTTATAATGCACTAGACTTTGATTTGAACATGAATTAAACCTGAATTTATTTAAATTTTAATTGTTTCCATTAAAAAATAGTTCATTTGCCAAAATCATAAGAATTCTGGCTGGCTTGGCTACAGGGGGGTCAAGTGTGGGAAAATTTTAAGAAGATTCACCAAGAATTGCTCCCACAGCGAGGCTCATGATGAAAGGTCGTCTTCGACCCAAGTTGCTGGTGCAACCATCAGAAAGTGACCCCAGCAAAGGGGTCAGGAAAAAGCCCAAGACTGGACTGCAGCACCAGATCATGGTCATGTATCTGTGTGGCACGCCAATCTGCAACAGAGTTGGCGACACGTAGGCTGTTTCTGCTGCATAGCAAAACTCAATCCCCATGACAGATGCTGATACTCGCACCAACTCCAACCACGTTTTCTTCCTGGATTACATGAATGAAAATATACATAATTTTCAAGTTCTTGTATTTGATGTATCTTGTGTCATTGGGGCTTCCTAAAAGCATAATGATGCATAAATTAAGCCATGTGAGGGTTCCTGGTTCATATAATTTTTGAAAATTCTTGAAATAGATCCACATGATTTTTTTTATTAAAATGTTTTCAAAGGATTGTGTTTTCTTTTATTTTTGTCATCAATTTGCGCTCTGTTTCCTGCTCTGAAGTGATTGAATGTCTTTGAATGGATTTGGGTTGGGTGGGGAGGGGGTTTGGATGTGGAAATCTTGATTGAACCTTGTGAATGCTGAAAAGCAGAAAATAAAGCGTTCTGTTCAATTATTCAATAACTCCCTAAATCAAAGGCTTTCCCCCTCAAAACATCCTAACTCAAATTTTCTGAGGCCTTTTGGATATTATTTTCTTGACACAGGAAAGAGAAAATCAATAAAAAAAGTAACTTGATGTGTTTTGAAAGCAAGTGAAATACTTATTGAGCAAATGAACCCTTGCCTCCAAGTTCAGCAGATCCTGTGCACTCATTTAAGAAGCAATTTGAGGCCCAGAATAGCAATTTCCTGCAAGTTTTCTATTTTCCAGTAACAAAAATGCTAATTTCCCCAACTCAAAACCCCCTGAATTCAAAACCTCCCTAAGTTGACTTTTGTGTTGGCCTTATAAATTTGACTTATCTAGAGATGTCCAGCTGTATATAGGCAAAACAGGGACAGTTTACGTTGTCAGACCATTCCAAACTATTCTCTTTTTCTTCAATTGATTTGAAATTTTGCTCAACACATTAACGACAATGAGAGAAAGAACAAATTCGACACCCAAGTTTCAAAAATCACCATGTTCATGGATAATTTCAATAATTCATGGTTTTATGCACTTTTAGTCATACAATATGTCACACTAGTTAGAAAATTTTTCTTTTCATCGCAGAAATTATGAAGCGAATTTTCGAATTTCAAATCATTTAAAAATTTATATTTTCCTTCCAACTTGGAATTGAGTCTAAACCTTCAATATAACGTACATTCAACAAATGATGACAAGGCATGGGAATAGTTGGAAATAATTTTGATCATTGTAGATGTAAAAAAAGAAAAAACAATTTAATGCTTCAGATTTCGAACTTGGATAATACTTCTTTCAGCCCTCAGAACATCTGAAATCACGATCTGTTTTTTTTACGAAAAATTCTTCCTGAGGTTCTGGGTAATTTTAAAAATTATAATGAGAATAAAATGAAGTCTGAATTTGCATTCGGCGAATATAGAGGCATACAATTACGTATAAAAAGGCGTTGTTTCGGTGATAAATTGTGTTTCTTCTAGACAGTCTAGATTCTAGAATACAGATGCAGATCTAGGTCAAAATTCAAGTTTTTTGCTCTACTTTTTGTTTTTACCTCGTTCCTATCGGACTGATGTGAGTTCCCAGTTTTCGCAGGGAAAACTACACCCAATTTCCTAACCTCAGCAGCAAATACCATCCGTCTAAAGGGGGTTCAATTCATGGCTCGTTCACATCACATCATAATCTCGTGAGCCCAAAGATGGCGACCAGGAAACACGTGAAACCCCAGCGCCCACGCCCACCCCGGTATATAGGTACCCTCTGACCTGGTTTCTGGCAGCGGGTTTTATAACCATGTGTTCCGTACTTGACGCATATACGTTCGTAATAGGCGCGGCACTGCGATGAGCCCTTCCATATACTGAGTCTCGACGGCCGTTCGGCGATGACCGCGAAGCGGTAGAGTGTTTGTCGGTTCGGGTCGGGTCGGGCTGGGTCACGCAATCGCGTGGTTAATTTCTCGGCCACCAGGAAAAAATGGATCATGATTGCGGAAACACGGACTCGTGGACCTCGTTGATCACTGATTGCCACGATAGAACAAAAAAAAATGGCCAGAGGACTGGTACATCACGCAGCGTTGCAGCAAAATGAGCACCCCCATAAAATACAGTACATTAGTAAGACTAGGTATGTATGTACTGTCTCGTCCCCTGTGAAAAATTCCAGGTCTATCCGCAAAAATGCTCTATTTTGCTTTCTAAAATCTCGCGAAGGTGTCGCTTGAATATTTTTAAAAACTAAAATACAGTGCACGCACCTAGGTACCCCGTAGTCTGCGCAATTGGTGCAGAAATCTGAAAAAAGAGAGGCATACAATTAATTTTTTTGGGTTTTGAATCAGAGAAAATTTGCATTGCAAGTTTTTCTATTTTTTAAAGAAATAATGAAGCTCGATTTGTTCAAGAGATGTCGAAGTTTTCAAGAAGAAAATGTTTCCATTTTCTTACACATTTCGATAAAGAAGCCCATATCTCAAGACGTTGTCCAGATGTTCGCCTTTTTTTAGTTTTAGATGCCTGTAAGTCGTCAATTCGTCCATATAAATGTCGTGGGAGTCCGTATTACTTCGGGGATTCACTGTGAAACTATTTTGTCATGCTAGGTTTATGAATACCATAAGCTTAGTTGCTATTAATGGTTAATTTAGGCTATGGTCTGTTCCTGTATAATGCCGCGGCAAAACAACAAGGAATTTTTCTCTTATTGTTGATTATGTTTCAGTCCCCTTAATTTTTTCCTCCAATTACATTGGTGTAAATTTGTATCAACCCAATAAGTACTGGTCTGAACCATCTCAATTTCTTATCTATCCTCATTTCATATACAGTAATTAGAAAGCTTTGTGGGATTTTGGAAACTGAGAAAACAGCATAATTACACTTCAGAAAAATATTCACTCACTGAAATGAATTATTTAATTTTTTTCAGTTGAGAAACCTTTCTTCGAGCCCACCTTTCTATTTTTTTAAACATTCCACTATATTCATGCTTTATTGAATCTTAATTTTTGCAACAAAAAAAGCAGAAACCTTTTTAAATGCCTGCCATGAAGCTTTCTGAAAATTTTTTTTACAAAACTTTGCCAGTACACAGAAAATGTTTGGGAAATTTGATGGTCCGCGAGCCCAAAAAGGTTGGGGAACACTGCTACATACTGCTTTGAGACAACTATAAATTTCGAATAAAGTCAACAGGAATTCTAAGTTGATTAATAATTCGCTCAAAAATATTTCCCTCCCGGATTATTTTAAGCCAGCTTTCAATTTCTAAGAAGTCACTATAAATCATTTTTGCGAGGAAATTGTATCCTTCAAGCAGGTCATCAAAAACCCAATACAATACCTCACATAAAATTGGAGCAGGTACACGGCGAAGTTTTCCGTGTCGAATGGGTTCCATTCAAGTTTCGGTAGGAAACTTTCTCATCCGCGCCAGCATTTGTTTCTCTCACATGACTAATTATGCAACGTATCCACAACAAAAAATAAACGTTTATACCAGGTACAAAATATAAAATCGCTGCAATACAGTTCCCCAGAAATGAGGTCACAGCACAGGCTACTTCGAAATTTTTCTTCGCATCAGTTCCGTTTCCTGGGACGGCTATTCAATACGTACGAGGTCATGTCATGATAAGAAGGCACGGAAACATTCATTACCTACCTTTTCTTTCCTTTTTTGTACTAGGGAAAGGCTCATCCTGGAATATGAGTGCTGACTGGAGAGTGCTTCCTTAAAATTATGGTCCGAATCGATCCATCCCACGAAAAGAGTTATTCAAGAAGAGGTCGGTCATTTTGCCGTAAGTGCTCTGTTATTGTTACGAATGATGCACTTGACATCAAGGGGAAAAAGGGAATACATAAGCAACTTTTACCAGAGACATCCTATAAATTAATCAGCTCTAAAAAAAAGATTGGATTCCATTCCAGTTACAGTATATTTCTCGCATACCTAAACACGAAGAATGAATAAATGCGTGAGGGGACATTGTTACAGGATATTTTTCAAGACTATAGCAGTGATTGTTTTATATGAAGAAATTGGTTTCAGTTCCATCAGGTTCTTTCCACGTGTTATTGGGGTTATTCTTCACAACAAAATTCTCTCTACAACGAATTTCTATGGTCCCTTGTATTGAATTTTTGTCTGGTCCCTTGGTTTTGAGTCCCTCTCTCTTTATACAACAATCTTGTCTGCAACGATTTTCTCTGCATTACGATTTTTTTTAGATCCCAATGGTTTTTTCTCCATATGCTATAGGTAGTATTATAATTAAATAATCTTTATAATTCTCTTTATAATTAAATTATCTCTGCAACGAATTTTTCTGGTCCTTTGTATCGAATTTGTGTCTGGTCCTTTGTATTGAATTTTTGTCTGGTCCCTAGTATTGAATTTTTGTCTGGTCCCTTGGTTTTGAGTCCCTCTCTCTATATACAACAATATATAGATCGTCTGCAACGATTTTCTCTGCATAAAGATTTTTTTTTCGATCCCATAGTTTTCTCTGCATATGTTGTAGGGGCTCTTTATAATGAAATTCTCTCTGCAACGAATTTTTCTGGTCCCTTGTATTGAATTTTTGTCGGCTTCCTCGGCTTTGAGTCCCTTTCTTGCTAAAAACAATCTACTCTGCAATGATTTTCTCTGCATAACAAAAATGTTTGATCCCATAGTTTTCTCTCCCCATGTTATAGGGGCCCTTCATGACGAAATCCTCTCTACAACGAATTTTTCTGGTCCCTTGTATAAAATGTTTGCCTGGTCCCTTGATTTTCAGTCCCTCTCTCTACAACGATCTGGTCCATAACGATTTTCTCTCTATATCAAATTTGTTGGTCCCATCGTTTTCTCTTCTCGTGTTATAGAGGTTCTTTACAAGTAAATTCTCTCTACAACGAATGTTTTCCCTTGAATTTCGAAATAGAGAGAGTCCACCTGCGTTTGCAAGTCACGTTATGAATAAAAGATCAACTTTCAACATCCTAACTCTTTTCATGAACGATTCCCATAAAAATTTGGCAGGCATTTGACTGATTTAAAACAAAAAATACCTGCAGTACTCGGAATTTTCAGAAATTTGTTTGCGCTGGGCCAAAAGGGCACAGAAGAAGATTAGACCGTGACGCTCGAACCAACAAAGATTCGAGTTCATGCGGGTTTGGACAATGACAGATATATACGCTGGTTCAACAATTCGTTTTCAGTGTTCCGGTGGATGAAAACACGTGTTTCGCGTGTACCACGGAATGTCGAGGTTCACCCGTTTGTTGAGAAGCGGATCCAACGAAGCGAAACCCGCGGTATATATCCCAATGGCAGTGAACCCGGGGCATGGGTGTCTCACCTGTCGGGCCATGGGATGTTGAGGAACTGGTCCCACCACCGCTGAACCACGAAGGACACGTAAAAGCCAAGCACGAATGTCAATGGGATCATGTCTGCTGTCTCGCCGACCCACAAGCAAATTTTTTCGAACCTCCTGTGAAAACAATTTCAATAATTACCCACCACCGCTGAACCACGAAGGACACGTAAAAGCCAAGCACGAATGTCAATGGGATCATGTCTGCTGTCTCGCCGACCCACAAGCAAATTTTTTCGAACCTCCTGTGAAAACAATTTCAATAATTACTTTGAGGTGGATACCGTAATCCAATTTATATTAAATTTATTAGACCGTTCTTTTTTCGAGAACCATTAGTCTCTCTTTTTTTCCATCAGCTGGGTTCTGCGTCTTAAATGTTTTGCCGTCTCAGTAGTTTCGCAGGTTCATTAAAATATAACTTCTGTCACACAGTTGAAACTGACACCAAACACATTTTCGGTACATTTACTTATCATGCAACATGTATCACTGGCAAGTTGCTTCGGTGTAAGTATGTAACTTATGATCCACAGGAATTAATTTCCTGCTCCATATACCAAAGCAAAGAAAAAATCTAAACCAAATGGCATCGTCGACCGCGGTAGAAGTCCTGTGTTGGCACCAACGTTGCTACAACGGACGGAAACTGAGTCCTTCCCAAAGTCAATGTCGTAACATTTCAAATTATGTCATGAAGTAATCATCGTTTCAAGCTGAGTCATAGGTTTTCAGCTTGACAGACTCTAGAAAAAATGCTTCAGCTCCAATATAAACACAGATATTTAATATTCAGTACTTCCTTGCGGCGTAAAAATGCTCCCTAAATTTTTCAAATGCATTCGTCTACAATGAAGATTCGATGGAAATAAATTTTTCAATTCATCAAAAATATCTTCAAGGTCATAATTCCAAATCCATATATAGACACAAAACTCAGACAATATTACAGTTTTAGAAATGTACAGTGCAACAAATTAAATTTCATGATTTTCTACAGTTCCTCTTCTCATGATGAGTCCCTGAAAAACCAAAACCTTATCAACATTTTGCATCACAAAATGTTTCCATGAAAAAGTGACTC
>CAJPEX010002642.1:0-36902 GCA_905338405.1 Notodromas monacha
CCCTTCTTTCACTATTGCTCTCAAGATTATTTTTATTCATTTCTTTGATTCACTAATTTGAAGATTCATACCTCATCAGTTCAAAAAATTTAAATCTACCTAACCCTTCAGTTTAAAACCTTTTCATGTCCAACCCCTTGCAGCTTTAATCCTTTTCAATTCAAAAAATATAAAGCTACCCATCCCTTTAGTTCAAAACCCATTCATGCCAAACCCTTTGAACCTCCATGCCCAGTTTGCTCAATGCCTCTACAGCTCCCATCTTCTTCAGCTGAAAACCTATTCATGTCCAACCCCTTGCATGTCCAAACCTTGTCAGTTGAGAACATTCAAAGCTACCCATTCCTCCAGTTAAAAACCTTCTCATGTCCAACCCCTTGCAGCTCCAAACCTCATGAGTTCAAAAAATTTGAAGCTACCTTTCCCTTGAGTTCAAAACAGATTCACGTCCAGCCCCTTTCAGCTCCAGACCTCATCAGTTCAAGGAATGCAAAGCTACCTATCCATTCAGTTCCAAGCCTATTCATGTCCAACCCCTAGCAGCTCCAAACCTCATGAGTTCAAAAATATATAGCTATCCATCCCTTCAGTTCAAAACCTATCTATGTCCAACCGCTTGCAGCTCCAAACCTCATTAGTTAAAAATTTCAAACCTACATACCCCTTCAGTTCAAACCCCATTCATGTCCAACCCCTTGCAGCTACAAACCTTTTCAACTCAAAAAATATTAAGCTATCTATCCCTTCAGTGCAAAACCTTCTCATGTCCAACCCCTTGCAGCTCCAAACTGCATGAGTTCAAGAAATTCAAAGCTACCTATCCCTTCAGTTCAAGACCTATGCATGTCCATCCCCTTGCAGCTCATACCTCACCTATCCCCTCAGTTGAAACCCTATTCATTTCCAGCCCTTTGCAGCTCCAGTCATCATTAGTTCAAAAAATTTAAAGCTACCTATCACTTTTGTTCAAAACCTATTCATGTCCAACCCCTTGCAGCTCCAAACATCATTAGTTCAAAAAATTCAAAGATACCCATCCCTTCAGTTCAAAACCTATTCATGTTCAGCCTCTTTCAGTGCCAGAACTCATATAATGTAATGATCTCAGATGATCCACTCCAGCAATTCCAAATTGCTTCTTTGCGCAAAACTGAGTCTACATACCATTCTGGTTCGAACTGGCCACTCAAACCGGGATGCGTTCCCAGGGAACCCTTCTTTCACCATTCCTCTCAAGAATATTTTCATTCATTTCTTTGATTCACTAACCAAATCATGACCTTTTCATGTCCAACCCCTTGCAGCTTTAATCCTATTCAATTCAAAAATTTTAAAGCTATCCAACCCTCCTGTTCAAAACCTATTCAAGTCAAACCCCTTGCAGCTCAATGCCCAGGTAGATCAATGCCTCTACTGCTGCCATCTTCTTCAGCTAAAAACCTGTTCATGTCCAGCCCGTTGCAGCTCCAAACCTTGTCAGTTGGAAACATTTAAAGCTACTCATGCTTTCAGTTCAAACCCTATTGATGTCTAACCCCTTGCAGCTCAAACCTCATCAGTTCAAAATATATGAAGCTACCCATCCCTTCAGTTCAAAACCTATTCATATCAAACCCCTTGCAGCTCCAAACCTCATCAGTCCAAAAAATTTACAGCTACGTATCCCTTTACTTTGAAACCTATCAATGTCCAACACCTTGCCCCTCCATGCCCTGTTTGCTCAAAACCTCTACACCTCCCATCTTCTTCAGCTGAAAACCTATTCTTGTCCAACCCCTTGCACCTCCAAACCTTTTCAGTTGAAAACATTTAAAGCTACCCTCCCCTTCTGTTCAAAACCTTTTCACGTCCCACCCCTTGCAGCTCCAAACTGCAAGAATTCAAAAAATTCAAAGCTACCTATCCCTTCAGTTCAAAACCTATTCATGTTCAGCCTCTTTCAGTTCCAGACCTCATATAATATAATGATCTCAGGTGATCCACTCCAGCAATTCCAAATCACTTTTGCTCTTTTGTGCACAACTGTGTCTGCATACCATTCTGGTTTGAATTGGCCACTCAAACCAGGATGGGTTCCCAGGGAACCCTTCTTTCACTATTGCTCTCAAGATTATTTTTATTCATTTCTTTGATTCACTAATTTGAAGATTCATACCTCATCAGTTCAAAAAATTTAAATCTACCTAACCCTTCAGTTTAAAACCTTTTCATGTCCAACCCCTTGCAGCTTTAATCCTTTTCAATTCAAAAAATATAAAGCTACCCATCCCTTTAGTTCAAAACCCATTCATGCCAAACCCTTTGAACCTCCATGCCCAGTTTGCTCAATGCCTCTACAGCTCCCATCTTCTTCAGCTGAAAACCTATTCATGTCCAACCCCTTGCATGTCCAAACCTTGTCAGTTGAGAACATTCAAAGCTACCCATTCCTCCAGTTAAAAACCTTCTCATGTCCAACCCCTTGCAGCTCCAAACCTCATGAGTTCAAAAAATTTGAAGCTACCTTTCCCTTGAGTTCAAAACAGATTCACGTCCAGCCCCTTTCAGCTCCAGACCTCATCAGTTCAAGGAATGTAAAGCTACCCATCCATTCAGTTCCAAGCCTATTCATGTCCAACCCCTAGCAGCTCCAAACCTCATGAGTTGAAAAATATAACGCTACCCATCCCTCCAGTTCAAAACCTATTTATGTCCAACCCCTTGCAGCTCCAAACCTCATTAGTTAAAAAAAATTCAAAGCAACATACCCCTTCAGTTCAAACCCCATTCATGTCCAACCCCTTGCAGCTAATGTAAATCTACCTATCCCTTCAGTTCAACCCTTTTCAAGTCAAATCCCTTTCAGCTCCAAACCTTTTCAGTTGTAAACATTTAAAGCTACCCATTCCTTCAGTTCAAAACCTTTTCATCTCCGACCCCTCGCAGCTCCAAACCTCATGAGTTCAAAAAATTTAAAGCTACCTATCCCTTCAGATCAAGACCTTGCAGCTCAGCACCTAATGAGTTCATTACTAGCACCTAATGAGTTCATGAGTTACAATTTTTTGTATTGAAAAAGTTTGTAGCTGCAAGGGGTTGGACATGAATAGGGTTTGAACTGAAGGGATAGGTAGCGTTGAATTTTTTGAATACAAAAAATTTAAAGCTACCCATCCCTTCAGTTCAAAACCTATTCATGTCCAGCCCCTTGCAGCTCCAGTCCTCATGAGTTCAAATTTTAAGCTACCTATCCATTCAGTGCAAAACCTTTTCATGTCCCACCCGTTTCAGCTACAAACTGCAAGAATTCAAAAAATTCAAACCTACCTATCTCTTCAGTTCAAAACCTATTCATGTCTAGCCCCTGGCAGCTCCAGTCCTCATTAGTTCAAAAAATTTAAAGCTACCTATCCCTTTGGTTCAAAACCTATTCATGTCCAACCCCTTGCAGCTCCAAACATCATTAGTTCAATAAATGCAAAGCTACATATCCCTTCAGTTCAAACCCTATTCATGTCCAACCCCTTGCAGCAAATGTAAATGTACCTTTCCCTTCAGTACAAACCCTTTCATATCCAACCTTTGCAGCTCCAAACCTCATCAATTCAAAAAATTTAAAGGTACCAATCCCCTCACTTTAAAACCTTTTCATGTCCAACCCCTTGCAGCTCCAAACCTCATGAGTTCAAAAAAGTTAAAACTACCTATCCCTCTGGTTCAAAACCTATTCATGGCCAGCCCATTGCAGCTCCAGTCCTGATCAGTTCAAAAAAATCAAAGCTACCTATTCCTTCAGTTCAAACCCTATTCATGTCCAACCCCTTGCAGCTGCAAATCTTATCAATTCAAAAAATTCAAAAGTACCCCTCCCTGCAGTTCAAAACCTCTTCATGTCTAACCCCTTGCAGCTCCAAACTGCATGAGTTCAAAAAATTTAAAGCTTCCCATCCTTTCAGTTAAGAACCTAATCAAGTCAAACCCCTTGCAGCTCCATGCCCATTCAGCTCAATACTTCTACAGCCCCCATCTTCTTCCGCTGAAAACCTATTCATGTTCAACCCCTTGCAGCTACAAACCTGCTCAATTCAAAAAATTTAAAGCTACCTATCCCTTCAGTTCAAAACCTGTTCATTTCCAGCCCCTTGCAACTCCAGTCCTCATCAGTTCAAAAAATTTAAAGCTATCTATTCCTTCAGTTCAAAACCTTTCCATGTCCAACCCTTTGCAGCTCCAAGCCTCATCAGTCCAAGAAATTTAAAGCTACCTATCCCTTCAGTTCCACTCCACAAATTTGTGAAATATACCATCTTAAAATAGTGTGTCCTCAAGCCCCTCGGTTTCAGCCCAACCAAATTCGTGTACCTTTTATTTCCTAACTTTAACTTACCTTCAGATCTCTGCAACACACACTGTACTTTATGGTGCATGGTACTTGAGTAAATAAGGTACTTCTATATTTCATCTTGCAGTGGTGCCCAGATAAAGGTTGACACAAACCTTAACACAAAATAAATTATAATGAGATCTTATTTGACAGAATTCAAGTATATTTTTTCAGGTGGCCTCAATGTATGTCTGGGAAGAGTGTGAGGAGATCCTGTGTCTTGTGGCACCCCCTCTTGATCCGGATACCAAGATCCTGAACAATGCGGCCATTCTTGCTTATCCGTTTTTGCGATTGAAGCAAAGGCTTTTGTTCTCAACACAATCCAGCAGCATTCAAGCCCCCTCAGAAACCTTGACCAACATGTTTTACTCACCACTTAGTGGGGACATATATCTCACTGCCAATTGTCCGGATGGCTCATTTCTGTTCCTGTATTCTGGACCTGTTGATGGTGAGGAAAGTTTTTTGGATTTTGCCAAGCACAAGAACAGTTCGAATTTGCAAAGCCGTCGTCAGAGTTGAGCGTCTCCAAGGAATCCGTCTCCAGTGCCCTCTTCCTCATTCAGTAGGTGTCGCTAATGAGGAGAGCAAATGAGCCTTGTCTTTATGCCTACTTTGGAATGATAAAAGTTGGCTCCATGCATGTACCCTACTTTTTAAGGTAATCCCAAAACTTTTGTCCAGAGTCTCTGGCAACTCTGGCCTAAGATTAGTTGTTCAATTTACTCACTGCTAGCACCACGCTGACCATCACATCTCCTACCACCTTTCACATTTTTTTCGACATTCAAGTATAGGTTTTGCTCGAATTGTATCATCGTTTGTTCAAATGTGATACTTCTGCCACGTTCTCCAGTGCTTCATTTCCTTGTCTTCTGTGATCACTCACATGGATGGAAAAAAAACACTTCCCTCTATGTTATTAAAGGGTAAAGTAAAGTGATTTCATGTGAAGATGAAGATGTTAAGTTTCGTATATCAGTTATTCATGCTTCGCTATCTTGACTATCCCAACTTATTCAAATAAGTTAAGATAGTCATTCAGGTTGGGGAGGTTGTGATGTCTTACAACTTACAGGAGTCTCAACTCTACAGGATTTCCTTATGGAACCGTTATTTGTGGGTAGATGAAACATCTTGCGTAGATATATCTACCAGAAATGCTATGAATGAAAAGGTGAGGAATTTCCTGGGTAAGAGGTGTTCGATTATTGTCTGTTATTGTGTCTCGAAAACTGGTCTTGATGTTTATCGCTCATCCACAGAATTCCGGGTACATTACTGCAGTGGAGTCTTGTTTTTCGGAGCGTTGCGTTATTCCGTTTGCTGGTGACTTCTGTTCCTTGTGAAAGACTAAGATTCCCATCTTATTTCGTGTTGATCTGCAGTGGACTAAAGTATTGTCTAAAATTCAAAGATCCGATGCTGTACTTCACGTTCTCTTTCGAAAACGAAAGTTTGTAGATGGAAAGTGAAAATCTCATTTTGCGAAGGATGCCATCCATGTGAATCCTCATCGAAGTGCTAATCGGGCATCACAGTGAGAAAATTGTGCGTGCGTAAATGTTTTCAGTGTTTTTGTTCATTCAAAATGTATTTAATTGAACTGAGCTGCGACTGAAGACTCGATCTAGCGCTGACGCGTAAGAACGTGATTGTATATAGATCAGATATTGAGAATTGGTTTGAAATTTTCTGTACCTTCCTCTTTCGTGTAGTAGGATTTATCGAGGCAATTTTGTGTACCAGCTATTGTTCCACATTTATCTCGTGCTTCAGGCCTACATAGAACCCTTGAGGGAACAAAGGGATCATGGGTAAGTCCTTCTCCTTTCCCTTATTTTTTTTAATGGAGCTACTACCGTCTGGATGCGACGATCACTCATAACAAAAAAGGAAATGCCAAGGCCTTACATATGTCTGAAATATTTTTTTAAAATGTCGTTTCAAATGCACGCGACATCTTCGAAATCACATGCATATGTTCTTGCAACTGACAATTTGGAAGTTTTTCTTTCAACTTCCACGTAACTGTCCAAGTTCTTTGTCTATTCCGGAAAAATTGTCCCATATGCCTTACAACTCCATGATCCACGTTTGAATACATTCCTTTTTAATGAATAATGATACTTGGATTTTTTTGCTACTGCTCAGGGGATATGGATTCTGCATAATAAATGTAGTGTATATTTCGTAATTTTCATTTCGTATTCATTGCATCTTGACCCCAGCTAGATTTCATTCTTCCGTCATTTTCTTTGGGGTGACTGCAGGGGCATCTTGGAAGTTTGAAAGCATTTTGAACACAAATTGAAATTTTTATAATGCTTCCGAAATTCAGAACATGAAGTTGCAACTGGAAACATTCAGCTCCAAGGCCATCAAAAACAGGTTACGATGTGGGGGAAAATCTCGGCCAATGAGCATGGGGAACAAAATGATCCAGACCAGAAATTAGGAAAAGCGCGCCACTAAGGGTTTCAGAAAGTTGGCGGTTGGGACAGGGGATGTCACTTGGCCTTCTGAATCGGGAGGAATCGGTCGTGTCCGTATGGGAAGGGAATTCTAGTGCGCGATTTAAATAGTTGCATGAATAGTTTTGGGAACAGTTTCTGTGACTTATTGAACTTATTGTTGTCTCTAATGAATATGGTTGTTTGGATCGTATTTTTGTAAACCTTTATGAGTAGCAGAAATAAAGCACTAATTAAGATTCAGCCCTTATATCTAAAGAGGGCGTCTCTAGGTGGAATCTTCCGTATTTCAGGGTCCCATCCACCATACTGTGGTTGCAAAACTGGACCTTGATTTACTCCATCCGCAGTTTTCAGATATTAGTTGATTTTAGCATCTGACATGAATTGTCCGTTTCCATTGGTGATACAGTGAGACCATGAGATGTGGACATACATGGTGCATCAAGATTGTCCCTAAGTTGAGTCTCATTTTCCCTTAGACTTACATTATATAATTTTTAATTGGCGTTTTCTGTACAAAATACTCAGGGTTTCAGAAAAGGATTCCATGAAAATAAAAATTGTCTCCCAATTTAAACTGAATTCAATTGATGGAATTCAATTCCCCAAATGCCCATACGAGGGTTCTAACAAAAGTTCTTGGAGTCGACCACAAGCCATCACCGGAGATGGATGATCTTTTTTTTATTGGATTCCTGATCCTTTTTTAACCTAGAATCAATTTTTTCATCCCTAGACAAAAAATGGAACCTGGGAAAAAATTGAATGAGTTTTTTCTGGTGCTGTGCCCACCCATTCAAACAGAAGTTCTTGGAATGAAAATGAAAAAAAAACTTTTGGGTAAAAAAAATTTCTTATTGACAAAAAACACTTTCCCTTGAAGCCCTTCTTTCACAGTTGGATACAACCAAAAATCTCAGGGAGCAAGATCAGGGGAGTAAGAAGGAAGAGTAAAATGCTGAATGCCCAAATTTTAAATGAAATCAAGAGTTTTCAAAGCAGTGTGTGCAGGAGCATGCATGTGCGCAACTGCTATTTGGTCATGGGTGGGCACTTCATTGGATACGACTCATTCAAGTTTTTATCTTGCATTTCCATTTTTGTCTCGGAATGAAAAAAAAAAGATTCTAGGCCAGAAAAGGATGAGGAATCCTATTAAAAAATCCACGTCCATCTCTGGTGATGGTTTGTGGTTGATTCCAAGAACTTCTGTTAGAATGGGTGGGCACATCACCAGAATAAACTCATTCAATTTTTTCCCCCAGTTTCCATTTTTGTCTAGGGATGACAAAAAATGGTTCTAGGTTAAAAAAGGATGAGGAATCCAAAGAAAAATGTTCATCCACCTAGGTGATGGCTTGTGGTTGACTCCAAGAACTTTTGTTAGAACCCTGGTATTGTGTTGAAATATACCTCTCTACAGTACATCCCAAGGAAAGGAAGTCCCTTTCTGCTGTATGTGATTTTTTTTAAATGGCTAAATGGATGGTAAATTGGAGAGGGAAATGCCCCAGAACTTTTCTTACATCAATTTTACGGTTGGAAATATCCATTTCTTGTAATTTGGCCTGAAATGTATTTGCAATTTTATAGCAAAATGGCCCTATCTTGAGTCAGTGTCCTCATGTTTGGCCTATTTTATTGATTTTTTTATGGGAAAAAAGTGTCCCTATGTTGAATTGTCTGCAGGTCAAGGTGTCTGCATGTATGGGTCTCACTGTATTACAATGGCAATCCTTTTAAATCTGAATGCGTTTTTGTGTTTGTAATGCCTACCTTCCAGACCAGTGTCCAGCCAGTTTCCTGTCTGTACCCCATGTTCCTGGAAATCCCAGACCTTCCTCTCCTTCTGCTGATCGGTAAGCATTCTGTTGCTGTACTCCAGTTTCATGCCATACTTACTGTTGGACTGAGTCATTGTATATGCACCTGTAATATCCATCAGTTCACACTTCTGTGTATGGATGGGATACAAACATGAATGAAGCCCAGCTTTGTTCACTCCAAAATTTCTGAAATGTTCTAAACCAATTGATAGTTTTTTTATGCTGGAAATGAAGGTGCATGGACCCTCTGCAACAGAATTCAAGGGACCAGGAATTCTTTTCAGATAATTACCTTTCTATATATAGAGAACCCTTGTACCTTGGGGAGAGAATAATACGGGCCCAAAATAGCAAATTGTTTTTTAGAAAAAATTGTGCTAGAGGTAGGTTTGTTGTAGTGTGAATGCACGTGTACAGTATTTGATTCTTGGGATTATTGAGTTGAGAATTAAAAACAAGCAGAGTGTAAATCAGAAGACGGAAATGCTTGATGAATCATTAACTTCTTATCCACCATCTATATATTCGCTTGAATTGATCATTCAGAGGAGTTAGTTTGAATGATATCTGGGTCCATAAGCGGTTCATGTCCTAGCTGTTCTGAATGCTAGCATGCAAAAATTGTTCTAATTGAAATATTCCAGTTTGGTGCCAAGCCGACTGAACACCACTGAAGGTTATTCAGCAGGAAATCCATCTTCAGGATTCAATCATGTGGGATCAGAAATGTCCAAGAAATGCCTGGAAATGTCTGTGAAACTCGGAGAAGCCTTGGGTTTGGAGCCACCAACAAGGCCCATTCTCAAGTTTTCGCCGCAGCGTTCGCCAAAACGTGAGCATATTTTTCATGAGGCATCATGCATCAGCCTAAATGTTACTCAAGAATCTTGGAAAACTTGACGAATGATAACTGCTTCTAGAGGTAATCCGTGAAGTATCTTGCATGAACTGTTTCTTCAACGCTCGAAAACCTTGAAGAGGAGCCCAGACTCGGCTTATTTTGGAATATTAATTCAAATGCATTCATAGTAACCTTTTTGCAATGTTATCCATTGCATTTAAAAGATTTTCAGATATCTTCACAAAGTTTTGAACAACATGATTTCTGCTAATTTTCTTGGTGTCCATATGTCTTGAGGCACACTGTCCAGATTTTGGGGCAGATTTTTCAGATCCATGTGTCCCGAAGTCAAATTTTCTGCATTTCAGTGCATCCTACATTTTTGGGTCTCAGTGTAGTTCAGCTGTCCAAATGTAACCTTTCTCTGAGTCTATAATTCTAGTCATACATTCGAGTTCATTATTTTTACCTGATCCATTGTTAGCAGTTGGAATGTGATGCTGAAATCTGCTCATAGAGCAATGTCTCATTGATGTTTGATAAAAATTAATGATAATTTCATTCAACGTTTTTGTTTCATGTGTTGCGCATGCCTGAATAGAACATTGTTGGGCTCCAATTTCATCAGAAATTTTGATGCACGTAATTAATGAAGAAATTCAGGACTCTGCTACCTATTTTGAAGGTATGGGAAAAACATTTTTGCCAACACAAATTAATTCTTTGATATTTTTCGAAGCAAAAATACGATGTTCTCTGTACTCCTGTTTCAGCCACCCGAAAGGAATGGCTGAATGCATTAAGCCCTTCGGGACATACTCAGCAAGAGGAACCAGTGGTGGTGAATTTTCAACGTGCTATGGAAGCATATGAAGGTAATCAAATGCTTTTGACTGGATGAATGGGGAATATTATATCTGAAGAAAAATTGAGTTGTTAAAACTTGACTGCGCTGTGGAGCTTCTGACGTGTACATTGATTCAATTTTGTTTCCTTCATGGTAATTTTGAAAATGTCATCAGAGAATCGCAGAACTGTGCTGAAATACTATTTTCCTCTGCAGTTTCCGATAAAAAAATGTAAAGAATTCATCCTTCATCGAATTAAATGAATTCTTTATTCCACCTAGTTCAGTATCATTTTGATCTACTGGAATTCATTGTTTCGAATATTTTTCCATTTGTAGAAGGGCGTCTGGATTATGATGAAACATAGTGCAATTACAAAGATGTGTTTGGTTTTCATCAGGAATCACCACATTTCCATTAGCGTTTTGTTGCATGACCAAAACATAACCTGAGCCAGATCCAATGATCTTTGTATTTGATTTAAATCAACATGAAAAATCTTTTTTCTCCTTGCTTGTATTCACTTTTTTTTATCGCTGTGAAGCAAATGTAGCAGTCTTAACAGAGCGGGCGGTGTTCTGATTTTAGAAATTTCAGGCCAAGCACATCAACCTAGTGGGAATATTTGAAAATTAATTCACCAGAAGGGCAGGAAAAACGTATCTGAGTGGGTGGAAGTTTCACTGGATCTTTTATTCGATGACTATCATTTAACAGGATCTTTCTGAGGTTATAATTAAAACGTCAAGTGATCGTAGCTATTCAAAATAAATTTGATAGGATACAGGCGAATTTTGTTATGGCACAGAGGTTGAAGACCCCTGGTGTAGGATAATACTGCGCGGTATATTATGTATAAGTACAACATTGTCCTCTTGGGTATTTTTGCAAAATTTTCTACAACTTTTTTAGGTAGATAATATGGATTTATTCTCCAAAATCCATGCAAACTTGTTGGTATTTTTTGCTCGATTTTTTCGTGTAATTAATACCTGGGGAATTTCCAACTCATACAAAACGACCCATTCGAAGGTGATGTAAGTGAATGAATTGAAGGCTTGAAATCTTCCCTGGATTTTCTCAACAGCAAAATTTTGTGATTGGGACCCTATTCGTCCACATCGCTTCTCCGGACTGAGCAAGAATGGTCGCTGGGTGTTCGTTTCCAGTGTGGCACCGTCAAACCTTGACGCGGAGTGGTTTCCGAATGCTGGAGAAGGGAATAAAGGCAAATTACTGGACTTGAAGTACTTAACTGATGGTGAGCAGAAAAGGACAGGAACTAGTCATATTCGAACCCTCGTGGGCACATGATGAAGATGGTATTACCCCGATGATCATTTTTAACGCGGGATGGGAAGATTCTTTCAACTTCATCTAGGTCCCTATATATTGGTTTGTCCAGAAATGTGGCTTTCAATAATGAACATTTTGCACCTTGACTCGGACATGAGATGAGCAATGCAGTATTTGAATTTTTTGGCATGTCATTGCGTTGAAAAAAATCACCGCGAGGACAACAAAAAATATTACCTTGCGGAGTTTTCTGCATTTTTATCTATATTTTATTGGAGTACTGTATTGTATTCTGAACGGAGAGCATCCTGGAAAAGTCCAGTGCTTACCAGGATTCAGGCGGGTTTAAAGGGTGACTAAATACGCACTGTATACTGTACTACAGCATCACAGTCAATCCCAGATAAGCCAACACCCTCGGCAACCGCGAATTTATTTTTGAAAATAAATGATCCTTTATGATAAAAGCGTTGGAAACCCCTTTGGAACGGCATCTGCAGAAATCATTTCATTCAAATATGCTCCTACCAATAATTTTTGCCTTTGATAGACTGCAAACAATATTTGAATTTCTAAGAGAGATTTCCTGACTGAAAGTAAAAACATCACATTATTTAATTTTTGGGAACATTAGGTAGAAGTACAGCAAGATGAATGTACCCCTTGAATTTTCCTTGTGGACATAATTGGTGCATCAAGAGTGTCCCTAAGTTGAGTCTTGTTTCCCATAGATGTACATGATATAATTTTTAATTGGTGTTGTATGGAACAAATATTCTTCAGAATTCCATGAAAAAAATTTTTTGCCACTTGAATTTGATTCAGTAAAGATCTTTTCAGCCCAATAAGAACATTTGGAGCATTGTACTGTATAGTATACCACTGTGAAGTTCATTGAAATGTTGGCATCTTTAAAAATAACATCCAAGTAAAAAAAAAAAGGAACTCCCTCTGTGCTATAGGTAATTTTTTTAATTAGCTGAGTGGATGGGAAAGTGAGGGGAGAAGTACCAAAGAATTTTACTCACATAGATCTTAGGGTTGGAAATATCTGTATCTTGCAATTAAGCCTAATAAAAGCAAATTTTTCTAAAATGTATTGGCAATTTTATCATGCAATGTCCTCATGTTGAGGCAGTGTCTGTATGTCAGGCCTTTTTAATGATTTTTTATTGAAAAATAAATGTCCCTTTGTTGAATTGTCCCCATGTTGAGGTGTTTGCATGTGGGGGTCTCACTGTAATTTGAGCATCCCAGATTGCTCAGAAGAACAGGAGTTTTATTACTGCTTTTGTTTGATCCTTCTTTGAGCTTTTTTGAGAAATTACCAACCACCTTTGAACTACCAACCCCTTCAACTGCCAACAAAAGTTGGTGGCAGGTTTAAGAAGATCGACTGCAATGAAGATTCCTGTTTTATGAAGGAAGCGCTTTGGTCGGTTTCGACGTCTGCAATGGGAGTTTGGCCAAATTCGATCTAGAGCGAAAAACCAGATCAAGTGTGGGAGTCTTGGAAGGCTTTATGGGATGCAAAGATGTGGTGGTGTGCCCGCATCCCTCCAATGGACAGCTAATCGCATGGTGTGTTCTGCTCTTACAGTATTTTTCTCAGGAATGATCTGTGTGGAAGACCCTTTGTTGAAACTCTTACATTGTACAAAGACGGGGGTTCTTCTCTGGACTTTCAGGTCCTGTCACAGGGTTTTTTGCGGAAGGCATGAAAAGTACTTCCTGCTGCAGCTGCTGTCCGCAATTTAAATTTTTCTTGCGGCCATGTTAATTCTGAATGTACTGAATGTCTTTTCTTTCTCTTTATTAAAATTTGAATATACACCATACATGTGACGCAAACCTTGATCCTTCAAGGGGGCTCATGGGAGGTAAATTGTATATTTTCTTTCCATTGTATCCTGGAAAATGCAAATAAGGTTCTTCTGAATAAAGGAAGCATTTGCGTTGAAAATGCAATGAAAAGAATAGAAAAACAAAGATTTTCGATGTCAAAAATTGTGCAAATGCTTCTATGAAACTTTCAAATTTCAGTTTGTAGCAGGAAAAAGTCGCAAAAGTTCGTGGTTAATGGACTGTATGATCACAAGAGGTTTTATCTGACAGAAAACCGTGAATTTTTAGAAAAACATCGGACGATTTTGAATAAGTTGTCTGAAATCCTAACATTTTAAATCCATCAAAATGTATGCTTGTGCGCAGATTTTTCGTAGAAGATGTAAATCTCTTCCGAAGAATAAAGAGAAAAACTTTTCTTACATGTTTTGCTGAACGCATTGATTGACAATGGTACCAGCTGCAAATCCCATTCAGAAATAACGCAGAAATTTGAATCCCATGGAAAATTCCCATTTGAAAGTTTAATAAATTGCCCTCCTCTGTATCCTGATTCAAATGTAGGGAAAGAAACCAAGAACAGGGATGGGATAATGTCAGCAGTTGGGTTCTGATACTTTATGAAGTTCCAAACTCTAAAGTTCATCTGTTGTCTGTATCTGTACGTATCCTGATGGTTCTTATGCCGTTTAATTTTGATTTAAGGCTATTGATGAGCAGTGTTTTGCAGGCGATTAATTTGTGAAGTGAGAAGTGCCTCGGTCTGGTTATGTTAGTTGTTAGCAACAGGGTTGGGGCAAGTCTATACCAACGGATTACAGTACTGTACTGTACTCACCTCTTAATTGAGTATCGATTCAGCGCTTGAAAAATGCGAGCTTTCCATAGCATACTCTCTGAAATACTTGGAACACAGAGCGGAATACTGTACTTTTTCATTTCATCTTGCAGTGGTGCCGAAAAAAACGTTGCAGGGAAATTGACCTGCAAGCTTTATCTGCTGGACCTGAGGAGCGCCAAACCTGCGATTATTGTCCAGGAGGAGTCAAAGCTGAATTATGCGACTTGTTCGCGAAAGAATGCGAAAGCCTTCATGGGATTCTCTGATGAAATGGAAACAGGGCTCGTGTCACCAACGGAAGAAGTTCTGAAGATGTTTGACTTCCGCGTCCCAACTAGAAGATCACAAACTATCGTACATGGCATGGGTCGCATCACGGGAGTCAAGTTTCTCCGTGGAATCATGACCTGCAATTCACTCTTGAGCAGTGCTGGAGGTGTTTCCCTGTTTAATCTATCTTCGGGGGAGAAGTTGAAAACTTTTGAATCTCCCCACCTGGTATGCTCTGATTTTATCCTCGATGGACTTTTCTAAAAGTTATACGAATTCTAAAAGGAGCTCGAAAAAGTATTCAGGGCATTCAATTTTTGATTATTATCACTCTTATGCAGTAAAATATTGTTACAAATAGAGAGGTATAAATACAGTGAGACCCCCAGATGCGGACACAATTGGTGCATCAAGAGTGTCCCTGTGTTGGATTGTCCCCAAGTCAAATCTTGTTTTCCCATAGACTTACATTGTATAATTTTTAATTGGTGTTTTATGGAAGAAATATTCTTCAGAATTTCATGAAAAAAAATTTTGCCACTTGAATTTGATTCAATGAATATCTTTTCAAACCAATAAGAACATTTGGAACATTGAGTAGTTTACCTCTGTACAGTAAATTGAAAAGTTGGCATCTGGAAAGATAACATCCATGTCACAAATAGAGCTAGAAGGAAGACCCTCTATGCTATAGGGCATTTTTTAAATTAGCTTAATGGATGGGAAAATAATGGGAAAAGTACCGAAGAATCATTTCTTGCATAGATCTTAGGTTGGAAGCATCTGTTTCTTGCAATTTAGCCTTATAAAAATCAGTTTTCCTAAAATTTATTTTGGAATTTTATCCTCCAATGTCCCCAGGTTGAGTCAGTGTCCTCATGTTGGGTCTTTTTTATGATTTTTTTTGTTTAAAAATAAATGTCCCCATGTCAAGGCATCCGCATGTGGTGGTCTCACTGTATTTGGCTGGACACAGGTCAATTCTGTACAAAATAGTACCCAGCAAATACTTGAGCTCGAAATCCTAGGGACCTGATGAAAATTCATTATGCTGCAATGAACAAGTTGTTGAACTGAGGTTCATGGTTTCCAACACATTTTAAGCTGAAATGTGTTGGGAAATTGGTGATAAACACTGAAGTGCTTCTAAACAGATGATTCAAGACCTGTTAAACAAGTACAGTAAATTGTGAGTATCTTTTGAAGTGAAGAATGTTATATCACCCATGTATAGTATTGTACATTAATTTACTATGTTTTGGAACCCTGCCTGTATAGTCAATACTGAGGTGATGTATATTTGAAATGCTTCCTTCCAAATCACCCTATTCATTCAAACCTGCTTTTTCTTTTGAATGGAGGATCATTCTTTTCAATTTATTATTTATTTCAAATGCAGCATATACAGGACTGTTTTCTCAAATGGCCCTAAATTATCACCAATAAATGTCAGATTGCTTACTGTATTTCATGATGCCATATTCTTTCCATGGAAAGTTTTTTTCCTTTGAAGTTGGAATGTTGCCCCAACTGACCTTTTTAATATTGAAAAATGAAAATTTTGTTCTACCATTTTATCAAATAATCCCCATGGTCCATGCACATAATCAGGGCCATTACTAAGTTGATGCTTTGAAACTATACCCTAAGTGGTCCAGTGGCTAATTAAGTGGTCCAGAGTGCATGAAAACTTTGTTTTGAGCACAAACTTAATTATAATGAGATCTTATTTGACGGAATTCAAGTGTATTTTTTCAGGTGGCCTCAATGTATGTCTCGGAAGAGTGTGAGGAGATTCTGTGTCTTGTGGCACCCCCTCTTGATCCAGATACCAAGATCCTGAACAATGCCGCCATTCTTGCTTATCCATCATTGCGATTGAAGCAAAGGCTTT
Organism: Notodromas monacha; assembly: GCA_905338405.1. Taxonomy (NCBI): domain Eukaryota; kingdom Metazoa; phylum Arthropoda; class Ostracoda; order Podocopida; family Cyprididae; genus Notodromas; species Notodromas monacha. The sequence goes on from CAJPEX010002642.1 coordinate 16,505, forward strand.
TGTTCTCAACACAATCCAGCAGCAGTCAAGCCCTCTCGGAAACCTTGACCGACATGTTTTACTCGCCACTTAGTGGGGACATAATTCTCACTGCCAATTGTCCGGATGGCTCACTTCTGTTCCTGTATTCTGGACCTGTTGATGGTGAGAAAAGTTTCTCGGATTTTGCCAAGCACAAGAACAGTTCGAATTTGCAAAGCAGTCGTCGGAGTTCAGTGTCTCTAAGGAATCCGTCTCCGGTGCCCTTTTCCTCCTTCAGTTGGTGTCGCTAATGAGGAGAGGGAATGAGCGTTGTCTTTGTGCATACTTTGGAATGATTAAAGTTGGCTCCATGCATGTATACAGTGCTTTCCAAGGTATTCCCAGAAGTGGTCCAGAGTTTTCCTCTCTCGCGATAATAGTTGTTCAATTTACTCACTGCTACCACCACACTGACTGCCCATCTTTGGGTCTGCCTGGTGGCTATTCCCCACTTGAAATTTTGAAGGAACCCATTGATAATACAACTATGGAATATGAAAAAAAGTAGTGGTGGTGCTGCCTGTCTAAGGTATGCATTTCTCAGCAAACAATCCCCTCCCCCAGAATTCGACTAATGATCTATTTGGCTAACAAACAAGCCAAGACCCTAATGTGAAGCCCTGGTTTGAATTAACAACTCCTTTTGAAGCAATATATAAATTACACAGTAGACTCAAATATGCACCTGAATTCTCCAGGAATGTCCCTGAATGATGAAGTGTTGAGTAGAAACGTACAAAAATCGGATCTTCTTCGGAGTACAGGTCGTCAAATTCTTTGACTGAGAGAGTTGAAAAGATGATGAAATTAATGAACATGCAAAATGAGGTTTGCCTGCTTATTAATCATGATGGAATTTTCAACAACCAACGGTGTGTTGCCAACTCATAATTGATCGGAATAATAGGAACCTCATTTTATACAAGAACAGAAGATAATGCTCCACTCTATACAATCATTGTAATCAGAGCTAGACACAAAACCTGGCTCTTACGTAATGGTTAAAATGGCTCTCCGATATAATCAAGATTGTCATCTTCCAGAAATTTCCTCAGGATCAAATTCCAAGTTTCAACACACAAAAAATCAAGTATTATACCGCCTATTAAATTATCTGATTAACGAAAACATTAGATTATAAAAAGGATGACCCAGTAAACAATCGTTGAAAATGCAGGGTTAGTCAATAACCGGGAAGTATCTTCCATAAGTAATAATAGGTTCCTATACAGGTACCAAGTAAGCCAAATCAGCCCATGCATTAATGCAAGCAATAGCTTGGCCGGTTATGCAAAGCTGGCCACCTGAATGATGTTCTCACTCATCCCTGTAGAATGAAGTCCGGTTTATAAACTCGGATTACTAATGCTGTCAATTTGCGTACTCTGATACTCATGAATTTCTCCACCGCTGCTGGCAAGATTATTCCGGTAATCAGGTTATACACATACTCAATATAGTACATGAAAAAAAGCCTCGGAGAAATACAACATAGATCCTGGAACCACCATTGTACCAATGCTGTCACAGTAAACAATTGTAGCCAGCGCACACTTGTCCGTAGCCTAAGCTGGGACTCTTCTGGGCATTTTCCAGGATTTCACAGTTCGCTCAAGGCTCGTTGCTCCCTGCAAGCATTATTAGTATACTGTCATTCTACTGCCATCCAAACACATTTCACTATAGAACTCGAGAGGATAGCAAGAATGAGCCTCAGGGAAAAAAATACAGGAATTTTCCCATTTTCAGCACAGAAGGAATTGTCAAATTTTTGGGAAATAATTGTAGGCCACTACAGTACAGCTCATACAATGGCAGAACCACTGGTGAAAGAGTGGCAATTTTTGTCAACCCCCAGCTTCTAGTAAGAACACTCACCCACGGCGCAAAAATCCTCCCCAAGTTCCAGTCCCTGGAAGACTAGTTAAATGACCAGCGAAACAGAAGAAAAATACCCAGTGCTCACTACCTGGCTCTCCCCATAGCTACGGCGACAAAAATCCCCCAGTATAACAAGGAAACAGCATCCTCATAGCACCTAAATGAAGCTTTAACATTTCGGATCCTGCCCCTCATTTACCCCAAGGATACAGCCCCATAAAACCTAAAAAAAAGGAACCCTTTCCTCTGGCGGTCAGAGGGGCATTCCCCCCCCCTAAATTCGGAATTTTTAATCCTTGCATACCCAGACACAGGACATCCTTTTCCCCTCCACCCTGGCAACTGGCACAGCAAGAACTCGCGTGGGACAACATTTCAGCAGAAGCGTGTCCGGCAAAATCTCGAAACAAAAAGTTGGGGGAAATCTCAAATAATTCAGTGTTTTCAGTATTTATTTTCCTATTTTCACTTCTTACATCAGATGGAACTAGAGCCAGCAACAAAATTGGCATAATTTCAAAGGAAAAAGTTGGGCAAAATTGCAAATATTTCTGTGTTAACAGTTTTTTTTTTACTACCATATTTTCCCTTGTAACATTAGAACGGACTAAAGGAATACTGTACTTCCATGAGGAGCATCATATGATGCACCCAAGCTTTCCATCCATTTGTTTGGGCCTCCTGGAACATTGCTTGGGTTAGCAGTGTAACAGCAATTGTCTTTGCCTGAGCTGGTATGCAATCAGGAGGATGGAAAAATGAGAAACTATCAAATTACATGTACTTTAATTTTGATGTGCATTGCAAAGGGTGCAGAAGAAAATCCAGTAGGAGAGAAAATCCAACATCTTGAAAATCCCCTTACAATTCTATTCATAGGATTAGTGGTGAAAAACATACCTTCAGCTAATTCTGTGAAAGTGTGACAGAAAATGGGCCAGCACTTTTTGGTCTATCCAGACAATTGAATAACAATGTTCTTCACTAACCAAGTACAGTACTTGATTCTTTGACTATACATACATATTCACGCCAAAAGGCAGAAATTGAAGTGTTTCCTTTAGTTTTTATTGTCAGTAGTGTTTTGGGACAAGACGTTCAACAATGTTGCATTACTGTGTGAAATAACTGCATTGTTTCTACTACAAATCCAAATGAAAATGGTCCATAGTCAGTCATACTTCCGCAGAATTAGCTGAAGGTATATTTTTTACCAATAAGCCTATGAATATAATTGTAAGAAATACAGAAATGAATTGGAGATATTCAAATATAGAGAAGCATACTGCTGTGAAGATTTTGCATAAGATCACCCACATTTCCCTCATTCATGAATCCTCATAATTATTTTCATGGGCTGCAGAAGACAATCCTGTGAGAGCAAAAAGTCCCTGTGCTAAAAATTTGTGCAAATCCAAAAATCCCAGAGGTACACAAATTTTGTGGAATGCAAAAATCAAATGATCAAAATTATTGTAGGAGAAAAAGAAAATTTGAATGGAACTGTTCCAGGCTTGCACTTTTGTTTCAATATATTTGATAAAGAACAAAAGAGAAGGCCGCATGAAGTTCTTTGTTCTTTTTTTATGCTGCACAGCCATGGCATAAGAGTTTACATATTAAAAGATTTTTGAAGAAAACAAAGTGTGCAGCAGTTAATGTTGGAGCTATTTTTCACATGTTACACTTGGCAATTCTGGCTCAGCTTAAGTGCTTAAGTAATCCTGAATTTCAAAAGCAGGCAGAAGGGAATCCCATTGAAGACACACACTCACAATTTGGCAATCTAAGGGATTTTCACTACCAAGGGATTTTGGAATCTTGCCAAATTTTCAAGCCATTGCCCACAAATTTAATCCCAGGGTTGGTTCACTTTATTTTCAATGCCAGGTCATTAATCATAAATCTGCAGTTTTGTCCAAGCCACAAGTGCAGCTCAATTGTCACCTGTCAAGAAATGTAAAGAATGTATGAGTATAATGGTTTGCCCTATAAAGGTGAGGTCAGGCAGGGAAGAAACCATGAAATCTTTTGAGATAACTGTGAGGTCATTCTTTTCTTGTTGCCCATTGTTTCTTGAGGAATCCACCTTTCAGCATGGTTTGGTCTTACAGATTGTGCTAGCAAACTCTTGGATGGAACGGTGGTGCCTGTTCTTGAATGATGTCCCAGACAAACCAAGAACCCAAAAAATCGCGCTGGCCTTGTCTGTGCGCGGAGCCGAGCGGCCGGCAGATGTCGCTCTGAAAGTGCCTAGCCAGACCCTCTTTTTGGGATCATCACTGCGCAAAAAAACAGCTGGAAACTAACTAGGGCTCTCATCCCCGGGAATAATTGGGTATCATCTGGTCAGTCCCCGCAAAGGTTCACAGGCAAGCTGAAGTGGGGGTGTTCATCTTGGAACCCGACATCGTCCGCTTTTCGGATCCAGCCTTCGGAATGAACAAATCAGAACTATAGCTTTGCATTAAATTTTGCAATATCCAGAAAATAAAAAAGCAGCTCGACACAAATATTTCCCAAGAACAGAACCAGGTACATATTTCGGATCAGAAACAGACGGACTCATTTCATCCCAGTCGAAGCGAAAACACTCGCCAACAACTGCAACACTCACGCGAGGACAGTCCAAAAACGCGAGTACAGTCCATGTGCTTTCGGGTATCAGAATCTAGGCTCAGAGCGAAATGCTCAAGCTGACTCTGTGGTAAGGAGACCCACGAGAATTCGGCTTTCACTACGGAATATCGGAATTGGTTCCCCGGAGCCGCGTGCACGACCTCTGCTTCAACAACGAGAGTAGCATAAAATACCCAGAAAATGCTCGCGAACCGCAGCGCTGAGCTTCCACGGCACAACGCGACAAAACGCTGAGCGAAACGTCAACGGCGGGAAATACTGTACCCACATAAAGATTCCTCAACTTTCCGAGAATACAAGAACCGAAAAAGAAAAGAATTCCGGCAGAGAACTGAAGGCCCGGGAAATTCCCAGGAGCAACTTTCTATTTCAAACGAAGAAAGTCAAAAAGGTGGCTTAGAACAGCCAGATAGCAAACAGTTGGTGGTTGACACGCGGGAAGATCCTGATGTAATTTTTCGGTAGAAGTTAAGGCTCGGGTCTCACGCCACAAGACACGACTTAGGTGAGTGAGCGTATACAGTTTGGGGAAGCCGAACTGATGCGCTCACTAGCCTTCTACCGAAAAATTAAATCAGGATGTTCCCGTGTCAACCACCAACTGATCGCTATCTGGCTGTTCTATAAGCCACCTTTTTGGCTTTCTTCGTTTGAAATAGAAGATTGCTCCTGGGAATTCCCGGGGCCTTCAGTTCTCAGCCGAAATTCTCTTCTCTTTCAGTTCCAGTAGTCTTGGAGAGTTGAGGAATCTTTCTGTGGGTATTTCCCGCCGTTAATGTTTCGCTCAGCGTTGTGTTGCATTGCGCTCCGAAAGCTCGGCCCTGCGGTTCGGGAGCATTTTCAGGGTATTTTATGCTACCCTCCTTGTTGAAGCAGAGGTTGTGCACGCGGCTCGGCGAACCCATTCATATAGCGAAAGCCGAATTCTCGCGGGTGCAACTTGTCCCACCTCAGAGTCAGCTTGAGCATTTCGCTCTGAGCCTAGATTCTGGTATCCGACTCCAAAAGCACACAGACGGTGCTCAGGATATTTCGCGTTTTTAGACAGTCCTTGCCTGAATGTTGAGGTTGTTCGCTTGTGGATTCCCTTGGACCAGGGTTGTTAATTGTGCCATAATTTAGCACAATCACAATCACAAGACTTAGGATTGGGCAATCCTTTTCTTATTCATTGGGATTGTGATTGTGCATTTATTTTTTGAAGGCTTGTGATATGTACTTTGCCTTGTGATAAAACTGACCTAATCACAATCACAACCAGTACCAAATACAGTGACCCCCCGCCTAACATACCTCCCATGTAAGGGATTTTTGCCTAACAGACCAGCTCTGCAAGCAGTTTTTCCTCCCGCCCAACAGACAAAATCCACCAAACAGACTTCTTTTGGTTAAAAATTAGTGTTGAAAATTGAAATTTTTAATTTTTTATGTAATTGAATTCGTGTGAAGGACTTTTCATAAAACAGACTCGTCCCTTGCACGAATCAAGTCCATTAGACACGGGTTGACTGTAACTTCAACAGTGTATGCATTTTTCCTTGGAAAATTCATTTAAACCATGATCAAAATTCAATGAAAATAATCAACTGTAAACTTTTTCTTTAACTGTGTAAGTTGCTAGATGGAAGAGGATACAATAAGAGTTGAGGAGTAAATCAGACCTTCCTTCACAAACACGACAGTTATTATTTCACTAACACATAACGGATGCACAACAAGAGTCAGAGATGGAAGAAGTCGCTTGGTCAAAGGCTCAAGTCGAAGTGAGGATGTTTCTCCTCCGTTGTCGGCTTCTCCAGTGGTTCTCCAGATGGCATAGCAGATAAGAGGTTTTTAGGTTGGGTCGTTGGACATTTACGTTTCTGCCAATACTGCCTCCTAGATGTCGCCTTCTTCTGTAAAGGGGCACCCTTACTCTCCCCCCCCCCCCCCCGGACAAAGAACNCCCCCCCCCCCCCCCGGGGACAAAGAACTCACCGCCAAGTTCTGGTCATTGCGGGATTCCAAAGAAAAAACATTTCACCGCGGTGGCAACAAGGTTTGTTGGCCGGGAAGGGAGTTTGATGCGTAATCATCGGAGGACATGGGTTTGTTGACTGGGAAAACAACAACACTCGGACGTGGCATTGGTTCACTGACCAAGGGAACAACAGCACTGGTTTGCGCAACAATACTTGGGCATGCTTACAAATGGTCAACAACATGTTTGACAATGGTAGAGGCTCCGCTGTCAGGGCTGATAAGGCCAAGCTGTTTGTCAAATCCGGGCATCGGAGCTTGAGGTAATCCTCAAAACAGGACCATTTCCCAGGCGTTGACCCTGCGTACATGGGGGCCGGCTCCCACCCAGTATTTGCCGTTACCCTGGTCCGAGATCACCATAAAAGGTCCGAGTTTCTGGGTTCTGAAGCATCGGTTTGCAGCATGGCGGTTGATGGTCGGCAGGCGCAAAAAAATAGCTATTAAATCACCTGGTAAAAAGGACGAGAGTTTTCTTAGCCTGAGCAAGAAATTTTTCCCGTTGGTCAATGACGTGTTGTTGGACTTGACTGAGCTGCAGTGCTAAGTTCTGGCATTGTATGTTGACCTTGTGGTCAGCCTCAAGAACCGTCGGTGTCCCAAACATAGCTTCTGTTGGTGTGACGCTGGTGATGGAGTGGGTGTTGCATTGTATGCCTTGACGGAGGCGTCCAGATGCGCTGCCCATGCGGTCTCCTTTCCGAGAACTGCTTTGGCCTGAATCTGACCCAGAGTTTTGATTGCGCATTCTCAACACCCATTGCGTTCCGGATGAGACGCCTGGGCCACGTGCTGTTTGATGTGAGCTCCCTTCAGAAAATGTTGAAAAGCTTTGCTACAAAAAACGGAATCAGCATCAGTGTGAATGGTTTCAAATTCCCCCAACTCCTTGCAAATTTCCACAAGGAATGGAATGACAGTCTCCAGGTTTGCAGCGAGAATCAGTTTGGCGCACATGAACTTGCTGAAATGATCTAAAGCTACTATTGCGTACTTGAAACCTTTGGGTGACGTAGGCAAGGGGCCATAGAAGTCAACCACAAGACGCTCCCATGTGTGTGTTGATTCAATGGGTGACAGGGTGGTTCCTACAGTCTGCGTCAGTTGGTTGAATCTGAAGCAGGTAGTACAGCTAATAACGCGCTGCCAGATTTGCTGGCGCATGCCTGGCCACTGGAAATGGTAGCAGAGCATGACGTAGATCTTTTTCCAGCCTGCGTGGGCAAGCTTGAAGTGGTAGGTGTCAATTATCGCTTTGCGGTCTTGGGCATCGGGGGTTGGTAGAACTTCGGCGGCGTTGAGGGAGATCCGGCTGAGAGCGTCAGGTCCCTGAAGGAAGCGTCTGGGTTGATACAGCAGCTCAAAGTTAAATCCCAAGAGTTTTGTGTACCGACTGACCTCCCGTTCCATTTGCGGGTCACCTAAGAGCGCTTTATGATCAGTATTAACAGAAAACTTCCTGTGCAGGAGATGATGCTTGAATTTTTTAGTAACATTCCATACCACAGCCAAGAGCTTGCGCTCTGTATTTGTATATCGCGTTTCCGTGTTGCTCAGAACTCTACTCGCGTACTCAATGATGCAATCCTTGCCGTCCTTGTCTGTTTGAACCAACACAGCGCCCAGACTGATGGCCAAAGCGTTGCAGTGGACAGACAGCAGGAGGTGTGGGTCAATGCGCTCCAGCTTGGAGGCCTTGGCGAGGCAGGATTTGAGTTTCTCAAAGGCTGTCTTGGCAGCGTCGGACCATTTCAGGCGCGTATCGGGTTTCTGCAGAATTGTGGACCTTAAAGCTTTTTCCAAGTCGGCAAAGTTTGTGGGGATGTGAGCCCTGAGGTAGGTTTCCATCCCCAGGAACCTCTGCATCTGTCAAGTGGTTGACGGTTTTGGGTAATCTTTCACCGCGTCAACGTTCAGGTCTGCTGGTCGGCTCCCAGTCTGATCAGTGACGTGCCCCAAAAAGAGAGTCTGCTTTGCGAGAAAATTGGACTTCTTGAGATCAATTGCTGTGCCCGCATTGTGTAACGTCTGAAGGACATCCTCAAGATTAGCGCAGAGTGTTTTGAACGATTCCCCAAAGACGAGCACGTTGTCGACATAAGCTAGGCACTTTTTATAGAGATGAGGATGCAAAAGTGTATTCATTGTTCGTTGAAACATTTCCGGGCCATTTTTGAGGCCAAAGGGAAGTACTTTGTACTGAACCTGGCCGCAGGGCGTCATGAAGGAGGTCTTGGGTTGGTTGTCCTGAGTGATTGGGAGATGGTGGTACGCATCGTGAAGGTCCAATTTGCAGAAGTACTGATTTTTGCGACCAAGAGCCTCGTTGAGCTCCTGTACGACAGGCATCGGGTAGCAATTGTCAAGGACAAGCTTTTTGAGCTCTTTGTAGTTTTCCACCAGCCGGAAACGCTTCTTGATGGGTGCTGTTGGGTTGTCGCACTTCTTGTCCACCAGGAAGGCAGGGGCGTTGTACAAAGAAGCTGCTGGCTCCAGGATCCCAGCCTCCAAGTAGTGGTCAATGAGTTCTGCAAATGGCATGTTCCGCTCAACAGAGTGCCGGTAATGGCAGGTGGTGGGTTGTGGCGCGTTGACGATTGGTATGCGCACAATGTGGTCTGGAAAAAGACCACGCTTGCCAGGCCATTGCCAAATAACAGGCGCATGCACGCGTAAAATCTCAGAGATGCGTTTGTGTTCCGCAGGGGTACCGTCAGAGAAAAAAATTCCTTTGCCAACCGCGAGTGTTGGAGTGGCAGCCTGGCGCATGATTTCACAGAATCCCATGAAGAGGCGTTTGCCATGAACCGTGATGGCGATTGGTAAGTGCGCAAGCAAGGCGCGACCGAAAATAAAATCGTAGTTACAAAGGCCCGGTAAAACAAGAAACGCGGCTTGATATTCAATGCCGTGAAAATAAAATCTGGCAATTCCCTGGTTTTGGGAGCACTTGTGGCGCATGTGACCCGGTTTGTGGCAGTTGAAGCACACAATGGTTGACGTGTCCTGTGACCATGTTGTTTGTGCAGCCAAAGATGACAAGACCAGTTTGGTGGATCCGGTATCGGTGGAACTGGAGGATGAAGATCCAGAGGACAAGGACTGGTTCGGGAGGAGTCAACACTCGTGTGACCCGTGGCACATGTTTCTTTTATGATAATTGCACCACTGCCGGGGGGGGGGGCAGGTTGGGGCGCTGTCAGGAACAGGATTTTGACATGGTGCTTGCGTTGTTTGTGGACACCTTGTCACGATGATTCAAGCAATAGGCTTCGGCAATGTCGACCATCTCGTCCCAGGTGAGCATCCGGTTTTTGTGCCATTTCCATTGCAGTTCATCCTTGAGTCCGCTTTAGGAGTTCCGGAAAAGCTGCTCCATGAGTACCTGTGGAAGAAGAGGTTCCTTGTGGTCCAGGATCTCCGCCAAGAACTGGAGGAACGTCTCTTATTGATCCCATAAGCGTTCAGCAAAGCTGACGTAGCTCTTGCCGTTGCAAGGCTTCATCCAACAAAAGGTATCCAGGCGGTCCAGCCAGGGAGTTGGGTGCCAATTGGCGATCGCTGCAACCAGTGGTTCAAATTCTGTGATCCCCCTTTTTTAAAGTCTCTGAGCCGTACCTTGGATATGGGCGAGGGTGTTGTCCATCAGGCATTGCACCCGATGGCCGTCGTTCCCGTTGTCAATGTCCAGTCAATTCTGTAACCGCATGGCGTAGTCCTCAAACTCCTCTTCAGCCTGTGGCAGCTCAGGGATCTGAGGCTCTGCAAACCAATGAGGCGGTTGGACAGGGAGGCGATGCGTGGCTGACATGTCAGTGGCGTGGACAATGTGGGCAGACTGCGCCGATGTTTGGAGCTGTTGCGGACAGGTGAAGAGTGCAGAAAGCAGTAACTGGAACTTTTTGAGGTGACCAGCATACATTGCCTTTGTGGTGATGAGCGGGTGCCCAAGACAATATGTCTCCAACAGGAACTGCAAGGTTGAGAGTGGGAGCACTTCCCAAGTACCTGGAGGCCTGTGACGGAGCAGACAATGCCGCGGTGATCATGCTCTGCAACAAAGGTCTGGCTGGCAATGGATTGGGTGTTGGTTCCGGGTTCTGCTCACAACAAGGTTCAGCATTGGGTGCACGTTGGTTCTTGGATTCACGTTGGTTCTCCATTTCTAATGCTGCTGCGGCGGCTGCTCGAGAATTTTTGGTGTTACAGACCATGGGCTATCCGCGTGACTCCGTGAAGGAATCACTATTGTACGGCTGAGCCCCCAATAAGAGTTGAGGAGTAAATCAGACCTTCCTTCACAAACACGACATTTATTATTTCACTAACACATAACAGATGCACAACGAGAGTCAGAGATTGAAGAAGTCGCTTGGTCAAAGGCTCAACTTGAAGTGAGGATGTTTCTGCTCCGTTGTTGGCTTCTCCAGTGGTTCTCAAGATGGCATAGCAGATAAGAGGTTTTTAGGTTGGGTCGTTGGACATTTATGTTTCTGCCATTACTGCCTCCTAGATGTCGCCTTGTTCTGTAAGGGGGCACCCTCACTATACATTGATTTTTATGGCTTCAACTTAAGACAGGTTGGCACAAAAAGAAGCTCATCAAATTTGTTTATCGGTAATTGCACTTGGATGAAAGAGTTTGGGCATTTAATATTGAATAATACTGCAGAAAGGCTACTTAGCTTTATTCATGATTTTTTATACTTTACTTTCTTAACAACCCCAGTGGGGAGCTATTTTTGCTGTGACCCCACAGTAGGTGCACACCAGGGTCACAACTGGAGCATATGGGATATTCTGGGGGTACAAGTTTGCACTCCTGTAGAGGAAATTTTGCTATNAGCTAAGTAGCCTTTCTGCAGTATTATTCCTGGGGGTACAAGTTTGCACTCCTGTAGAGGAAATTTTGCTATCATTCCAGGGTTACACTTGGTGCACAAATGTGAAATAACAGGAGCATCACACAAATGCATTAACTGTAACCTTGGTGTAATGTATTTGTTTACAAAAGTGACCCTGATTAATCCTGGTGTGAACACACACTCTGTGCACATTGGGGATATGTATGTGCAACAGAAGAACTTTGGTACACTTCAGGTGCACAGCAGGGTCACTGTGTAGAATAGTGAGAGATTCACTCTCCAACACTTCTTGACACGCAGTAAGGACACTTTGTATTGTAATTCATACATGCACTCTGGTAAGAACACAATGGTAGTGGTTTATTGCATTCAACCAAGTAGAGGTTTATAAACTTGTTCAGTTCACAATCTTAGGCACTTTGATAATTTGACCAACAACCGGTTGGTTTGAAGGCTGTACAGTAACTGAGGCTGGGCTTGTCCCGTGGGGTAACACATTGTAGATGGCTGATGGAAGTGTGCATGGGTATTGCATCACCCATGCGGGGATTGGTCATGCATAACAAAATAGCAGAACAGTTGATGTTGCGGTTAGGCCTTTTGCGAGGGCCAATATGTCTGCGCCTATGGGTCCACTCGGGGGCCATTACTCACCCCCCCCCCCCTGGAAAAGAAAGATGCTGTCAGCAGCAAAAGAAGGGGGGCAGAGGCCAAGGCTGATGGTATCTCAAGGGGCATTGACGGTGTCTTTTTGGGCAAGATCCTTGGTCCTGAAAGTGGCAAGATCCTTGGTCCTGGATGTGGCGGCTTTGGATGTCCTGGTCAGTACTTGTCACAAGTGATTGGTCTGTTGCCATTGAGTGGTTGCGCCAGGGTCCATCGCTGGGGCTTAATGTCTGGGGGCACTTTGCTCAATGATGAGCTGGACCTTGCAGGGCTGGGGAATCATCTGTGCTTGTGGTGGCCCTCAAATCTGGCCTTGGCTGCGGCCTTGAACTCCGAGGAGGGCTGTTGGACAGCGGAATGTCTTTGCTTGACATGGGTGACATCAATCCAGGTTCTGATTCCAGAGCGCAATTGTTTGGCATGTTCTCCTGACTGGAATGGGGTGGTTGAGGATGGACTTGGTTGGTTGTGTCCAGACTCTGAGGTCCAAGATGTGCTTTGTGCTCAAAGTCCGCTGCCGCTTTGTCGTCCTGTGTCCCTGGGTCCAGGTGGAGTTGAGGTCAAACAGTTTTGTTGTCGGTGTCCTGGAAGGTTCTGTAGGTTTTTGTTTTTGGAAGGATTTTGGAAAGGTTGGTGGCAGCGCAATCAGAAAGGTGTATGCCTGGAGTTCCCAGCCATTTGCCTGCTGTTCCTGGAGTGGGGTTCCAAGGAAATATTTTGCCAATATTAATATCTTTGAGCAGAAATTGAGAGAAAGACACAGAAGAAGAGAATAGGATTATAACATACTAACTATGATAATAATAATATACATTATTATTCTTTCACAATGAAGTGGTACAATGAAGTACTGCATTCCTCTCTTTGCTCATTTCTTTCAAATGTTCAGCTCAGTTGTGAAGAAGGCTTTTCCTTCCTTGCCCTTTGCTTTTTCTCCACCATGTAATATTCCATACGATAAAGATGCAACAAACAAGGTCAAGTTTATATAAGTTTACAATTTGAAGTTTCCCTCATTTTCGTCTCTGATTTTTTTTTAACTATAAGACTGCACGAACAATCAATGACCTGATTAATGCTGCAGGGAATCAATGCCAGAAAAAACGAAGTGTGAAATAAAACGGTGTAAGATAAATTTAATTACTTCCGTTTGTTGCAGACGTTATCTTGTTTCATTCAATATTGTCTTTCAAAAATTCATGATAATTATATACTTCTTTTCAATGTCGTAGTCCATAGAAGCATGACGCCAATGAAGTGAAAAGCGTACAAAATTTTATAATTTTCCAAGTTAAAATCACGCGAGTCTAACTTCAGCTGTCCTGCATTCATACTGATATCATATTCAATCATGCTGCATTCGTATGTAACCCCGATTGGGATAGTTAAAATTCGATTGAAGCTTTTCCATCAACTTAGTTTATCTGAACCATATTTCGATGGGTAAATACACGAAACTAGAATCTCTTGAAGGCAATTGGAATGCACCGTCATTCAAATTGTTCAATTGTGCAACCATAAATCCAGATTTAGAAGCAAATTGGTACATGCAAACTTGAGTTGCAATATATTACAAACACAAAGTCTCTCTTTCTTTCAAATGCACTCCTATTGATGATGGTTCCACGCCGTACATGCAGCCGAAATTAAATGAGGTCATGTCGTAATAAAAACTCTTCTTCATTTTGGTCCGCTGACATTTCATCGCAGCCGAGTTGTCTTGTGGGGATCGGTCGGGCACCCATCCCACGCGCGTGGGCACACAAGCACGGGTACCCATGAATTGGGTTACCCTACCTACGCCGAGGGAGTGAGAGTATTCGGACTCCCGCTCTGGTCGGGAAGTCATCAGCTGTTTCACAAGATGAGATACGTTGTCTTATCAAGCATTGACAGAATTTAAACTGGCTGAGATTATCACACTACTGTTCAAAAGCCTTTTGAATCTGTGTTACTTCTGCTGTGTGTGTGTGTGTGGGGCTTGGTCGCCCAGTGTAATCTAGCCCGATATTATTAGAAAAGAAAGTCGCGAGAGTGAACATGGGTTACTTGGGTAGCGCCAACAGAACCCCTGCGACTTGATCAGCTGATACCTACATCCTTCTGGTGTGTGTCTATACTTGGTCCTTGGAATTGGTGCACAGGTTTCACAGTGGATGTGTTAAGTGGCAAATAAAGCACCAATATACACATACAGTAATCTAAATGTTTCTTGCTTTTGAAAGGACCGTAAAGTAAATCATGTTGTCGTATGCTTTCTTAAGGAATTAAATAACGTCAATGAGCAATGCTGCCAAAACCTAATCCATGAATGTATGTGTTCCATTATTCAGTATTTTTGATGCGTGCAACATAGCTTCCCTTGAATTACAACAGAAAAATATTTTATCCATCAAAAAACTCCCCGAAGGACCATAAACACCTTAAACACTGTGTGTATTTAGTTTTTTTCTAGGTTTCAGCATGGAATTGTAAAATAAAAAGAATATATACATGTTGGTCCAAAGTTGTAGGGTGTCCCGATAAACTTGTGCTCTTAGCTTTCTGAATTCCAAAAAGTTTAAGGATGAGAAGAGGCAAACCTAAGGTCTGTTGTTCTTTTCTCATACTTTCATCAAATATATCTTTTCATTCGAAGGTTTGAGCTCAGAATTTGCTACTGTTTGAGCCTGTTTGGGTCTAGAAAGGTCGTTACGTAACAGCATATGAATCACTTCATTCCTCCTTTTAAAATGTTGCAATGCGACTTTATCTCTTATAGGTCTTTCCTGAAACAGTGACCCACGACTGTATATACTTTCTGCGAAATACTCAAAAATACTGTAGCTTTTTAAGGATCATCCGTTCATCTGAAGTATAAACAATACGCTGAATCACACAGCAGGTGAAAGCAGGAGTGGAAAAACTTTTTTTTTCATGGAAAGCTATAAGTAAAATCCGCGTTTTTGAAAATAAAAAATACCTTATGCTTCCTCTGATGTTCTTACCGTATTAGAAGAAAACGGCAAACGAAAGTGTGATTTCTCACTCAACTCCCGGAATTTCCCCGGTGTTGGTCACCGGAGCATGCTGGGTGTGGTCATCGCAACCATGCTGGTGTTGCTGACGTTTCTGGCTCTCAGCTCTGAGACCGCGTGCCAGATCATTTCCTGCCTGTTAGGATGTGCTGTGTGCTCACTTCAGCATCTGACTGTGTGTGCTGGAGTTGTCGTGTTGCTCTCGGCGTTTGTGCCGGTGGCGAAGAAGCACATAGTTTATTCTGATCCTGGTGAGGGATTTTCTTTCCTTTTTTTTTCATTACAGTACTTGATGCGTTTATTCAGTTGCAACGGAATTTCCCACCCCCTGGCATCCAATGCAGGGTTGTCATCATTTGAGAATGTTTGTTTGACGAGTAGATGTCGCACGTTTGCGGTGGCCAATAGATGTGTTTTTCTCATGACTTGTTGAAATCAGAAGTTTAACTCACATTGTCATTGCCTTTTGTAATTTTGTTGATTCCTCGCCGTTGTGTGTGGGAAACCCGGTACATGTACGTTGGAACCTGACATACAAAGGATTTGACTCAGGGACACTTGAAACTTTAAAAAAAACGCCCCAGATAGGAATGGTCTTGGAATACTGTACCAATATTTTTGTGATACAACTAGAAGAAGTGAAGCTTTAAAAACTCGGATATCTTTTTAACAAAATGAGCTGTGCATTAGTGTAAATCAAAAATTTAATCAAGAACAAAGTTCATCTTGAAATTTTTTTATTCCATTTGGAAAAGCAGGTTAATTTTGGGTTTTTTTTCAAGTAACTTTCCATCACTGGTGCACAGTATATAGCTAGACTTGTTCTGGGTTTGAATTGAGTTGAACATCAAACTTTATTTTCTGCTTTTCAGCATTGACAAGATTCAAGCCATGTCCCCACATCCAAACCCCATCCCCACCCACATTCATCCAAGCACATTTTTCATATCAGAATGGAAAACAGAGAAACAAGCTGTACATGGATATTAAAAGCAAAGAAAATCCATCCCAAAGAGTGCAACTGCACAACTGACATAAATATGTACACTTTCTTCCCTCCCTGTCCTCAAAAACAAAATATCAATAATGACAATTACAGAATAAAGCAATTACTAAACCCAAATTAAAGCACAAGGGGTTTAACCTGCTTCCAGATAAGGTTTAGTTGATTAAACAATTTGGAGAGAATCTTCAATGAGAAATCATATAATGTTAGCAGATTATCTTTGATCTCTAAGATTTTGGAAAGAGTCTTTTCATTGAATTTCAGGAGTCCAAAATCTTTTTGAAGCTCATTTCTGTAGCTGTGGAATGCTGGGCATACAAAAAGAAGGTGCTCTGGTGATGCATCAGCCAACTCTGGGTTTAGACAGAGTTGATGTGTCACCTGTGTCTGCATGCAAATTTGTTCAGTTGTTGGACCACGTTTTCTCATATAGAGTTATGAGGAAGGTTTTCATTGCATTACAATTTTGGTTGAGAAAAAATTCCAGTGTTTGCCCCAAACAATTCTGAGGCAGTCAGTAGGTTTAATTGCATTTGAACTAGAATATTAAGACCACTGCAAAGAAAATTTACAAGATCTTCTGTTTCTGTGCCCCCAAGATCTTGATCAATTGGGCCTCTTGGAGTATTATGTAATCATTCTTTGCTGCTAACAGAAGTCTTCATTGGTCTGTTTAATCAGTTTTCACCAATTTCAATGCAATCATTATCACCTTCTTACCAATGTAGGAAAAACATCAACAAATCACGATTTACAACCTTAAAGGGTTGATCAGTTCTGTAAAAAAAAAAATTTCCTGAGATTAAATGACTAACCGTAAAAGTCAGAGGCTCATGAACACCAACTGACAGTAGTGCCTCAGAAGCCTGATGGGTCTGGAACCCGTGATTATGGTATTCTCTTGAAAGACAGGACTTCTTGGAATTCAGGGCAACAAATGTATTAATTTTACCCATCTCAAGGCAATGTGTGGATGTTACTTCTCTCTTCAAGAATTCAATCCCTACTGCAGCATATCTAGGCTGATTTTTTCTTCAAAATGTAGGGTCCAAAAAGGCAAGAATGAATAATATACATCAGCAAAGCAGAAGTTCGGGAGAATTCTCTGCTCCCAAGAGCAAACTTGAGAATGCTGTATAGTATTCCATTGTCCACACATCGCCTTTCGGATATCTGCTCGATTGAAAATTCATCTGAATCTTCCTAGGTTTTCTATACTATCCGAAATACGCCATTTCCTGGATATATTTGCGCTTGAAGAAATTCAAACGGAAACCCCGAGTATGGGACCGAAGTTTGGGCAGGAATTATTTGGAACGCCTTGGATTAATCGCCACTCGCACGGAAGAAGCGCTCGAACGACCGCAAGAACTTCACGGAAGACAAGTAAATACTCTTTGACCGAAATTAAAGTTCTTTTTTTTAGCGTCACAGAATGCGTAATTCATGCCCTTCAAATATCAGTGGGAGGAAGAAATGAGCTTCACGGGTTACAGCCCCAAAGGAGAAATAGTTCACTTCGGAATCACGCGGTGCGATGATGGCCGGGCTGTTTTGAGCGTTTTCATGGAATTCAACGGAAATCAGTATCGTCTACCAGGTTAGCACAAAAAAAATCTTCAACATCTCGCAAAGAATAGATCATAGAAACTGGTGAGATTTTTCAGCTTATCCTGAGAAAACGACCTGTGTCGCGTCGACGACCAAGTTCCAAGCCGGGCCCCTGCGTTTTGAGTACTTCGAACCCATGAAAAGGTGGAGACTTTCCTTTTGCGGAAACTTGAGGTGAGGGATTTTTTTTGGTGGAAAATGATGCATTCTCAATCTAGTCTTCTGTATTTATTGATTTCTGCGTCCCAGTGAATCCAAAGACGGGTCATTCTGCAGAAAGCAAGTCTTCGTCCGGATGCGATTCGTGTGAGTAACCCGCAAATTTAAATGAGCATTGGAAGATCGTGTGTTAGCAGAAGTTCAACAGTATTTATACTTTCTGACGCATCTTTTTAGGAGGATGACTTCCACTAAATTTGTCGATTTTAATGAAACTGACGGAGAACTGTACCCGTGATAAGTAATTATTCGTTCAGTCCTGTTACTCCTGTAAACTGACAATCACCTTTTCTTTCATGCTTCTAATCAGGGATGAGAGGCATTTAGAATGGGATTAAAATTAATGGTAATGATCCGAAAATACTTCTGAGAAGAATGGTATCATGCAAAATTAAATCTTTTTAAATTACTCAAAATGGCAACTTGGAGAAAATCAAAGCTACACTTCCGTAGCAAAGCTCATTTCCAGGATGAAAAATTGCAAAATTATTTCTGGCTGAGGCATGAAATAAAATTACAAATTAACGAAAAAACAATTTCTACACTTTCTTTTGGGCTGAATGCATCAACATCACACAGTTCTCGCCCTCAATACCAATCATCATAAATCGAAACATGCATGCAACATGATAATTTACATCAATTCAAGTCCCACAGCAATTCAAGTCCCGCAGTCTCACAAGAAACACACCAATAAGGAGAGAAGATGAAAAGGCCTCGAAAATAAATTACATCGCAAAAAAACCCAAAGAAGTAATTTTCCTCATGCATATATTAATAGGTATATTGAACACAAAATAAGACTCCTGTCTCAAATTGATTTGAAATGTCGAATGGTCTGTGTCTTGATTTTTTTCCTGTCTCGAATATGCTGCCTCAAAATGTTTCTCTGTTGAATAATCTCTGTCTTGAAGTTTTTCTTTCTCAAATAGTCTATGCCTTGAAATATTTCTGTCTCGAATTGTCTTGGATCGACGTGAAAGCTGTGCAACAACTTGGAATGAAGTGGTACGAAATTAGAATGACATTGTGACACTCAGGCACGTATAGTTCCTAGCG
Organism: Notodromas monacha; assembly: GCA_905338405.1. NCBI lineage: Eukaryota > Metazoa > Arthropoda > Ostracoda > Podocopida > Cyprididae > Notodromas > Notodromas monacha. The sequence goes on from CAJPEX010002642.1 coordinate 35,509, forward strand.
AAGCAAAGCTATTCATCAATGTAATGGAGAAATCAACCAAACCTTTCAAATAAAATTGAAATTTGCTAACTTTTTGCCACAGTAAATTTTCTGAAGTCATCCTTCTGCCCTCGGAACTGAGAGGAATTCCCTTGAATGGCTCAGCACTTATTTCGAATGAGGTTATTTTTTCCGAAAGCGCCAATTTTTGGTATTGGAAGCTTTCTCCGGACAGTCGTGCATATTTTGCGTAAGAAGGATGTTTTAATTCATCTCCTTCGCAGATGGTCTGCTTTTGCCAAACCGTTCGACTATTCCTACGATCCCAACATCCGTTTGACCGCTGACAGCATCGCGAAGGAACAGTGGACGAGGAAACTTTGCTCAGCCATGTCGTAAGCTTTCGCATTTCATTTGTGCAACCAACGAATAAGTTTGTAGTACGAACAATTGAATTCGATCGCCAATAGATCGAGATCCATCGACGGTTACGAACATTGGGGAATGTTGCACGGCGAAATTTCGCTGCCGGGGGACACGGTCCATCTTCTCCTTCGAGGGCCTCGTCGTCACGTGTGGGAACAACGCTTCCTGCGACTCGACTTTCATCGCAAATTCAGAGCTTCCATTTACATGGAAGATGGAACCCTGCTGAGCCTGGATGCGACCAGTGACACCCTTGGTTTGACTGAGTAAGTCTTGGTGCCTTCATCCGGAATTCCTCGCGTAAACGTGATGATTTTTCGCTTTTTCGACGAAGCGGAAGTCCTAAGTTCGAACCCGGAGAGAATGTTTTGCTGGATTTTTCTCTTCACAATCATGACTTGGCTCAGTGGTAATGGTGTGATGCAACTTTGATACACAGTGAAACCTTATTAGAACAAACTCCCAGGGACCTGAGAAGAAATTCGTTACAAGGAAAAATTCTTTATATTGAGATTAATGATTTTTAGCTCATTCAGACTTGAATTTTATTAAAAATGGGGAATACATACTTTAAAATGCTTCTAAAAAAATAATTTGAGTACTTCTGATGAAATGAAGTGAAATACTGTGATATAAATAGAACTCTCCTTTAAATGAACTTACATTTGTACTAAAGGATTGCTTGTCTTCAAAAAAATGAAACAAAATTGAATATGTTGAAAATACTGAACTTTGTTCTCAATCAACTTATTCACACATAGCTCTTTCAAACATGAAGGAACATTCTTCTCACATACTGCTTATTTGAAAAAGGCATACATTCTAAAATGGATGAGCTGATGAATTTCCAAAAATATGTCCTGGTGTGCATTTTTTGGACACGAAGTTTTCTATATATGAAGATTTATTTTCTGTGAAATTTTAATGCTGTATCTTGAAATGCTTTTGTTGTGTATATTTACACTTCTTTATATTTAAGATTCGGTGTC